>KK122165.1:907551-1021416 GCA_000611955.2 Stegodyphus mimosarum
TGACTCATTGATGGTTTTGAGAACACAAATAAAATAATAATAATAATATAATTTTAAAATGTCTGGAATTAACTTTTTTTCCAAAAGTAAACATAGATTTTTAATCTCTTTTCCTATATGATATTTTTACGTTTTTTTTAGTTATTTGTTTGTATAATCAAGAAGGGCAATAAAATCAAGGGCAGCAAAAGGTATAGCTAAGGCACTGCTTAGTTGCGAATTTCATTAGACATATATTCCTTATTCCATCAGTTCACTTCTTGCTTCGCGGCGAGGCGAAAATACGCAAAATTGTAAACAACTTCACAAAAAATTGTAAAATAAAGAAAACCTAAAACACCTAATACAGTTACAAACAGTCAAGAAAACAATTTTTGCAATTAAAATTATGCTCGAAAAGAAGCAAATCTTCGGCCAGTGGGCAGAAAAACAAAACCTTTAGTGCACAAAATCTTAACGTTTTGTCCCAATAGCCGAAAAGAAACTGAAATTGGTGCACCAGCTGTTTTAATTCACTATACCGATAAGAGTTTCAAATGTAAACAAATAGCCACTCCGCTAGGCCTAGTGCGACTTACACTTTTAAATTGTTGATGATTGGATAACTATTGCATGTAGATTAGTTAAAGGCATAAAACCTTAACCGGAACATAATTCAATCCCTTTTCAAAGCAAAAAATGCACAATTTACTAATTAATTTACAACGAACAATTATATACATGTATATATATGTGTATATAAATACCCACCCTCTTACCCAGCTACGTGAGCTCTGTTATGAATTTTCTATATATGTAAGTAATTTTTGTAAAATTATTGTAAAATCGTACTACCTTTTGGATAACGTAAATTTAAAATCAAAAGAAGCGAAACTTGCCTGAAAAGTAAGAATACAGTTGCAAGTCTATTTAACATAAATAAAATGGCTGTGTCGCTAAATTGGCGAAATATCGCCAAGCTGGCAATTGGTTAGGAGCCAAACCGCCGCCCAAGATGGTTTGGCCTAATTTTGTCGCCAAGTATGGCGAGAAATAGACGAAAGCAGCCAAATAGCGCAATTTGGTGACATTTTCTTTTGGCATATGTATAACTGCACTTGATTTTGTGACTGAATAAACGTAGGTAACCGTACCCGGGCCTCATATGCCTTACAGTAATTTCGAGAAGTGGAAGGTATAAGAGATTTCTCGGCGTCCGGGAAAGAACTATGTAAGACTGGGAGCATTATTTGCTCAGCTATTTAGTTCAGCCTGAATTCGGTTTATTTATGCATCCCCATATTAGCTTCGCTCTTTAGGTGCGCTTTGCACTTAGTAGTTTGATATGTAACTACTGTACTCTGTATTCTATCTCTCTCATAATTGTACTCCGTGCTACTGTGAAATGCTGTCAGGCTATTTTTGTGGAAAGTTCTAGAACTGTGAAGTGATTCTTTTGAAAAATAAATTTTATCAACCTGTCATTGGTTTCGTGGGCATTCAATTTATTACGAAACCGTACGCACGCAACAATATAGCACGAAGATGTAAGATGCAAAAAGATCAACAAATACTGCTTTGATTAACACAAAATTCGGCTGGAAAGTAGCATATATATTTATGCATAAACAAAATCAATAATTATATACAAAAATGAAAACAATATTAAATTTTTGTAAGATATAGAATTATGAATAAAGTGAAAATAAAGAGCATAAAATAAAAAAAAGGATATTAATAGGGTATGTGATCCTACCTCATCTGTATACAAAGTTTACACCTTATGACCATGCTTTCATTAGGTGATCAACCATCGCAGAATTAAGAACTCGCCATTCTTCTTGTAGAGCAGTTTTCAGCTCAATAAGAGCGGCTGGAGGTGAGAAATGTGAAGATACAGCACGACCGAGAGCATTCCAAAGATTTTCAATGGGATTAAGGTCAGGCGAATATGCTCGCTACGCTATAAGCGCAATCCCTTCACTCTCCAGGTAGTCATCGACGGTGTCAGCTCTATGGGGACGTGCGTTATCGTCCATTAAAACAAAAGTAGGGCCAACTGTTGCAGCGTACAATCTCACAATGGGTTCTAGGACTTCATCTCGATAGCGGACAGCAGTCAAAGAACTCCGTTTATAGATGTGCAGATCGGTGCGATAACCTAATGAAATCCCTGCCCACACCATAATGCTTTCGTCTCTCAATTCGTGACGTTCGGTGATGTTTGGGGACTGACTGTGTGTTCGTTGTTCACGCCATATTGTTATACGCTTATCATCTGCTCCAGAGCAAATCTTGACTCATCAGTAAACATGACATTGCCCCAGTCAGACACATTAAAATTGGCATGTTCCCGGCACCACTATAATCGTGCTCCTCTTGACTGAACGGATAGAGGAACACAAATTCGAGGTACCCGGGCGTACAGTCCACTCATATATAATCTTCGGCGTACAGTGGCTACAGATATCGCCTTACCAATGGACGCTGTAATCATAGACGTCGTACGTGTGAAGGTCGCTCTTCGATTTCACTTGGCTATAATAGCAATATATCGATCTTCCGCGGGGGTTGAAAAAATTGGGCGACCGGCTACGGGCCTCCGGACAGCTGTCTTGCAGTTTGGAATTGTTTACATAAAGAATTACAGAATGATGAACGCCGAAGAAAAGAGCAACATCTGTGATCGACTGTCCTGCTTCAATGCGCCCCACAGCACGCCAGCGCTCAGAATCTTCCATTCGTCTTCTGGAAGTCATAGAAACATGTATGTCTTGAAAACAAATTGTAGCGAAAGTTTTAAACACTTTCTATCAGCACTTACAATCAACTTCTCTAACCCTTCGTAAAGCTGGCTTCTTAGAAGACTGCCTTTTTTGCATATTTCTTGACATGAAAGCGTGATTGGCTGTTACCTAACATACTTGCATACTTCCATCTACCTCTGCAGCAAATTGCATTGTCTTCAATTCTGATTGGCTTCCGCAAATTACCATTTTCCTCTCCCTGCTTAACTTTTGGAAGTGTATATATGTATATGTATGGGTGCGTAATAGATTCAATGCACAAGTCCGATAAAATGCTAATAAAATTTATTCTTATCGCAAGAAATATAACAAAACAGTGGAATTTTGCTCAGAGATTTTCATACAATTTCACAATATCACGCAATATAATCAGTAGCTATACTTAAAACTACTCAGAACGTTAAAAATACAACGCTATGCAAGAGAGAAAGCTAATCCGATCTCAACGCGAATTAACAACAACAGCTTATAAACAACTACTAAACAACAACAACTGAACTGAGATGTGTCTTTCCGGCTTTTTAAAGCTTTTTTAATCGGTCGCGAGAAAGATGTGGTAATTTCTATTTTCTCGAGATTTCTGAAAAGCAAAAGAGTAGAATTACGGTTCAGCTAACACAGCAGTCAATTACATTTATTCAATTTAAATATGAATTACGAGATATACGTATATCTATTAAATGTTAACTGCGCGTGCTCCTGTATTTTTACTGTTCCGGCATAGCTCTCTCTTAAAATATGTCTCGTGCTGCATTGCACGGGAATATAAAACAATTTAAATTATAATTCTACTAAAAATATATAATTTAATACAAAATCTGTAATAATATATACATATATACTCACTACCAAATGTTAAGCACGAAGATGTAAAATGCAAAAAAAATGAACAAATACTGCTTTGATTGAAACAAAATTCGGCAGGAAAGTAGCATATATATTTATGCATAAAAACAAAATCAATAATTATATACAGAAATGAAAACAATATTAAATTTTTGTAAGTTATCAGATAATGACATACTGGAGACTTAAACAGAATTATGTATAAAGTGAAAATAAACAGCATAAAATGAAAAAAAAGAACATTAATAGGGTATGTGATCCTACCTCATCTGTAAAAAAAGTTTACACCTTGTGACCATGCTTTCAATTAGGTGGTCAAACACCACAGAATTAATCACTCGCCATTCTTCTTGTAGAGCAGTTTTCAGCTCAATAAGAGTGGCTGGAGGTGAGAAACGTGAAGATACAGAACGGCCGAGAGCATTCCAAAGATTTTCAATGGGATTAAGGTCGGGCGAATATGCTGGCCACGCCATACGCGCAATCCCTTCACTCTCCAGGTAGTCATCGAAGATATCAGCTCTATGGGGACGTGCGTTATCGACCATTAAAACAAAAGTAGGGCCAACTGCTGCCGTGTACAATCTCACAATGGGTTCTAGGACCTCATGTCGATACCGGACAGCCGTCAAAAACCCAGTTTAAAGATGTGCAGGACGGTGCGGTATCCTAATGAAATCCCTGCCCTTACCATAATGCTTCCGCCTCGGAATGCGTGATGTTCGGTGATGTTTTGGGACTGATTGCGTGTTCGTTGTTCACGCCATATCGTTATACGCTTATCATCTGCTCCAGAGCAAATCTTGACTCATCAGTAAACATGACATTGCCCCAGTCAGACGTATTCCAATTCACATGTTCCCGGCACCACTGTAATCGTGCTCCTCTTGACTGAACGGATAGAGGAACACAAATTAGAGGTACCCGGGCATACAGTCCACTCATGTGTAATCTTCGGCGTACAGTAGCTGCATATATCGCCTTACCAATGGACGCTGTAACCATAGATGTCATAAGTGTGGAGGTCGCTCTGCAATTCCGCTTGGCCAAAATAGCAATATATCAATCTTCCGCGGGTGTTGTAACCCTTGGGCGACCGCTACGGCCTTCGGACAACTGTCTGTGTGTTTTGGAATTGTTTCTATAAACGTGAAATTACAGAATTGTGAACGCCGAAGGAAAGAGCAACATCTGTGATCGACTGTCCTGCTTCAATGGGGTCTTTTAAACATTTCTCGCCAAAGCGCAGCTTCAACGCGCCGGATAGAGTTTAGAAGTCTAGTCTCTGGTTTTCTGGAAGAGTTTGAAGAATATCCGCAGTGTCTGCTCTCAGAGAAGCGGCAAGATGACAGGCCTTAGCTTGGGAATTCCATCCGTTCGCTTCCGCCACTGTTGAAAATTGTGTCTTATACACTTGCCAAGAGGTATTTCCACCATACGTGGATAACTTCAGGGAGGGTCGAGCAGGCATGGGTAAAAATTTAAAGCTCCCTGCCGTCTTTACGAATTTCTTCAAGGCATCAACTTCTTTGCGACTGCAGTACCCTGTTGTCAATTTGTTGTTCCACAGCAGAAACTCTCTGTTCTATTTGCTCTTTTACAGAAGACACACTTTCTTCTAGTTCTTTTACCGAAGAAACTCTTTCTTCAATGTGTCCAACTTTATTCTCAAGAGAGTCAATTGTGCCTTCCATTGCTTCGGATTTGGCTTTTATTACATAGGTAATCTCTCTTTTCATTTCCTCTTGATCTGCTTCAATCTTTTCTTGAATAGCCTTCATTTCATCTTTAACAGATTCCTGAACAGACTGCATTTCCTCTTTGACAGATTCCTGAACAACCTTCATTTCATGTTTTAACAGATGTTTGACCAGCTTCTATCCTTTCTTGAACTGCTTTCATCTCTTCTTAGCCCGCTTTCATTTCTTCTTTAAATGCAGCAAAGGCTGCTATCATCTGTCTTAACTGCTCTTCCATTGCTCTTGTGATTAGCATTCAAACCCCATTCCTGACACAAAAAATTGTTGCGTGCGCACGAGTTCGTAATGGATTGAATGCACAAGTCATTAAAAAGTTAATAAAATTTATTCTTTTCACAAGAAATAAAACAATATGCTGAAATATTTTCTCAGAGATATTCGTACAATATCACAATATCTCCCAGTAATTATATTTTGAAATACGAAAAACGTTAAACAGAACTCAATTGAAAACAGAGAAAGCTAATTCGTTCTCACCGCGGATTCTATATAATCAATAACAGTACTAAGTAAACAGCAACAGTTCGCTTAAAACAACTGAACTAAGATATTTAATCCGGTTTTTATAAGCTTTTTAATCAAGCACGAGCACATTCTGGTATTTTCTCGATTTTTCCGGAAAGGAAAAGCAATTAGGAAACATCTATTTATTAAACGCGCGTGCTTCTGTATTTTTACATATTCGGCGTAGCGTTTTCTTAAAAGTCGTCACGCGCTGCCTTGCACGGGGAAATGAAACAATTTTATTACAGTTCTACTAAAAAAGGTAAATAAACACAAAATTCGCAACAATATCATTATTATTATTATTTTCGAAAAGTAGTAGCTCTATCATTATGAAATTACTGTAAAATATGCATAATGCACATAACTGTAAAATATATTAAAGTTTGAACAAAAAATTTATTTTTGTCTGAACAAGGATTTTTTTATTTTAGCATCCCTTGCGTTAAATCGAATTCCAGTAAGCTAATAAAAGTCCATCAATCAATTTAATTCTTTATTTTTTTTAATTTTCGATTTCCGAAATCAAGGTGTTAAATGATGAGGTAATTCTTAGCTATAATAATTATATGCACCTCTTTCCAGACTGACTGCAATTAGGAAACAAGAAATTAATGCATGTCATCCTGCAATCTGAGATTTGGTTCTGCTATGTTGTTTGAGAGGGAAGCCAATATATTCATCAGCAAGAATCAGCGCTTTTCACATTATTCCAAAAGAACATTCTCAAACAAAAAAGAAAACACTGTAACTGATTTTCATTGACTTCAATTACGTTTAGTACTACGTTAAGCTTGATTACTTAAATAGTGAAACACCTTGGAGCAGTATAGCTTCATTAATATTCAAGGCAGTTAATTAAATCTAAGTTAAGAAATAAGATTTAAAAATAAACTTCGATTTCACTTAAGGTGTTGTCATCCACAGTTCAATGAAATATGCTAATAGTGCTGTTTGGAGTCGTCTTTTAATATCTCGTCCGGTTCGAACCAGCGCTGTTTCGACGTCCAAGGTCTGGTTTATTTACGTTTTAAGGCATTGTCTCGTAGTCGGTTAAAGAAAAAAAAACTATGTCAGTTTAGCAACAAATACATTATGAGCTTTTAAGATGAAAGGAGGGTGAATATTTTGATTCTGTAACAGAAATTCAAGGTATATATTTCAGTCTAAATTCTGTTCTAATAAAACTTCATAAATAAATGGTTTAGATGAAAATAAAATTCATAGTAATAATAATAAAACCTAAAGGTGAAGCACATAAAATCTCAAGCCAATAATTCTTGCATAGATATTTTTTAAAGGAAATGAACTTTATTACCTAATCATGCAGTTATTGTTTAGTTATAAATAGACTGGAAACTCAGTTTTCTTCTAGTTTATGAAAGGTATTGATAAAAAACATAAACTTTTATTGATACAAAACTCAATAAAACTTTATTTTGTTACATAAATAATCTGAAATAAGCTATTCATAAGAAAACATGAAGTTTAATCTTCTCCCTCCCCAAAAAAATTAAATTCAGGTTATTATTTTTGAATCTCTGGGCATTTGTTACACGGATTCTTTTTTGAATATAAACTCCAGTCTCTAAAGCTACTCAGTACAGTTACGTAGACTCACTACGATCAATAACAGCGTTACGTAGTTACGTAAACTCAGTAAGTTACGTAGTAATTCAGGTTATTATTTTTGAATTTCTGCGCATTTGTTATACGGATTCTTTTTCGAATATAAACTCCAGTCTCTAAAGCGAAAGCTACTCAGTACAGTTAAGTAGACAGCTAAAAATTCAAGATGGTTTTTTTCACTAAGGATGGATCTTTTCTGTAAATAATTTCTACTTTAAAGATAAGAAAATCCTTTTCCTGAAAGAATCTTTGTTTGACAAATATATTTGGAGGAATATTTTGTAAATATACAGAGGGTGTTTATACATTTTTAGAACTATTTCGCTAAAGAATTTTTAAAATAGCAAATGATTTGGAATAAAATTTTTGGCGACAGCTTATTATTTGAAATTAGAAATATCGTCTTCTACTTTTAAACTTATTCTTCTTTTAAAATGTCGCATGCATACAAGCTACGGATTACAGGGTATGTTTCTGCGCTTTCCGAAGAAAAATATTCCTATTCCATAGTTCAAAAACATTGTAAAATGCCGAGTTTTAAAATTTATAAGTGCGAAATAAGTAACATTATTAAATGAAAGGGGAACACTTTCAGTCTTCATTTCTACATTGGAAATGACTACAAATCCATTCTTAAAAAAGGTACGTATTGTTTCTAATGTTTTGAAAGTAAATCATTGGTTACCAAAAAAAAAAAAAAACTGCGTACCCAGAAATTAATAGCAAACACTTTAAATGCACCTGTAGTAACAATAAATAAAATATTAAACCAAGATTTACAATTCAGAAAAGCTAAAAACCATAATGTTCGTTAGCTTTTGCCAGGGCATGTAGCTCAACGCAGAACAATATGTACAATCCTCTATGGAAACTGATTAGCAGGAAGTAAATAGAAATACATTGTAACTCTTGCTGAAGCAATGATTTACTTAAATGGTAGCAACAAAAAAGGTCTGTTTATTATTAAAAACGAAGGGAGTATTTGTTTAATCTGTTTTCATCAATGCAAAGAAAATTTCAATAAGGGTGTTATGACTGGCGCAGAATTCCCTTACAATGGGAAATTAAGAATAAGAACTGTGAAACAAAATGCTAAAATCATCTCAGTGTATTATCAAGAGAAAGTTTTACTTTACTTATTTGCAGAAGTAATTCCATTTCTTTAAATTTCAGGAGTTCCATTTCTTTATCCTAACCACTTTCAAAGAGAGAAATCTGCTTAATACAAAGCAACATATCATACTTCGAAAAGCACGACTGCGTTTTTTGAAAACTGAAGACTTATACAGATATTGCATTTATATCTTTACTACGAGGTCCTCTGCCATTTTACCTATAAATTAATGTGCCCATGATCTCTTGGAAAAAAGTCTTTCTAAACGCAAAACCACCACAATTAATGGACCCTGGAAAGTAGTGGAAGAGAAATCGAAATTTATACCCATGGAAACTTTATGAAAAGCTTTTCGATCATTATGCAGACTTGTAGTCCAAAAGACACGTTTATGTTCTATCGAACATTTTACAATATATCCTTTATACTTAAAATATTAATTCAATGGCCTAAAATCGTTCTAAAAATGTGTAAACACTATCGATAATTTTTATAGCTCTGAATTTAAAAACGCATAAGCAAAATATGTAGAAAATTGTCTGTGGATTTCAGCGGAATGCTCCCGTTAAAAATCTGCGGCTTAGTTAAACGGAAGCAATGTAAAAGAAAAATATTCGAAGTTTTATTTAAAATACTAACTAAAGTACTAATATTTAAATGGCTGTAATTAATTATTTTTGCAACTGAATAAATCTGCGGAGTTATATTTGTCATTTTATGATCAGTTAATTGCATTATAAAAAAGCAAATGATTTCTAGGTTCTTAATTCTTCTTAAATATTACTTCATATATTCAGAGTTTAATTGACGATGAATAACATAAAATTGACTTGTATTTCCTAAACTTTCTACCTATTCTTTTAGGTATATATTTATTACATATTTCTGCTGGACATGTTGGAAGAATGAGCCAGATGGGCGGACATCATCGTATGGGACGCAGCCCTGTCATGCGAACTGAACAAATGGGAGCAGGACGAGTGAACACTGCACATATGGGAGGAATGAGTCAAACAGCAGGGCATCAGCAGCAGCAGGGCAACAGCATAGCAAACAGCAGGGCAACAGCATAGCAAACAGCATCAAACAGCAGGGCAACAGCTTAGGCCCATATCACATGGCACATATTTCACAGTTCACATGGCTTACTATGTCATCTGCACGTATGGGTGGAGGAGTAAATAATCATGAGTAACACGAATGTTTTTTATCTGTATAAAAAAAAAACTTAATGTTACATGTGGGTGACATATTTTAATACATAATTTCAAAATAAATATTTGCTTCAGAAATTTTTGCTTAGTAAACTATGACGTTTTCTCTCTCAAGTGTTAAAGAATATAGCTGAATGTTGAATTAGGAAAATTTTTCCGAAAAGAATAAATAGTGAAAGAAATGAAACTTATCTTTAGGCCAGATTAAACATTGTGAAACAAAAATTAAGGTAAAATGTAAATAAATTTTGCAACTTCCCACTGATTTTTTATTTTTTTATTTGCAAGATCAATGAGTTTAGCCAGACACCTGGATACTGCTGGTGTCGGAAGTTGAGTACGTATTTCTTATTTTCATCAAATTTTAAGCGATTTTATTATATTTTCAGTTTTATCTCTAAATCGAAAACAAATATTTTCTAATTAAGAAAATTTACTGTTAAATGTTTTATGCGTATTTATGGACTGTGCACTGTTATTTTAACTGCGCACAGATATCTTCAAAAACAAAACTTCTTTTATCTTTACGCCTGAAATTACACTGCTGGCCACCGTAAATGCAACACCCTGAAGGAAGCATGCAAATAACATGAAATTTACAACATGCATTAGCGGAGGTGATTAGATTATGATGATTAGAATGATTACAATTTCAGCGCCGACGCACATCACGCGCGCCTGTGGCGCCACTTCAAAGCGCTATTTAAGGCTTGGAGTTTTCGACGATTTCAAGTATGTTTTTCTTGTGGTTTTTTCAATAAAAGCGATCAATTATGCCTCTTAGTAAACAGCCATCATCGTTTGATCAAGTATCCGAGTTCGGCAGAGGAAGGATAGTGGCCTACCAAGAGTGTGGATTATCTTTCAGGGAAATCGGTAGTCGTGTTGGACGAAACCAAACAACTGTAATGCGGATATCTGACCGTTGGATGCAGGAGGATACGACGGACAGATGTGTTCGATCGCATCCACCTCAGTGCACCACTTCACGTGATGGCAGTAACATTGTGCGCATGGCAGTGACGAATCGCTCAGTCACATCACGAACACATAGCGCAGCACATTCAGTCTGTAAGGCATCATCCAGTGTCTGCGTCTACCATTCGACGCCGTTTACAGCAGAGTGGTCTGTCCGGAAGACGTCCATTGCTTCGTCTACCCTTGATGCAAAACCACAGGTTCATACAGATCTCTTTTCTCACAGGTTCATGACGTGCATTTGAAAGTCCTGAAATCTTAGCCATATGAGACTAATTTCAAAAATAACAACGTTTTTAAACATTAATTTTGTATCATATATTTACATATGCCATGCCGTACTTCACCGAAATGTGAAAATTTATGAACTAGCAAATAAAACTACTGTATAATTTTCAGTTATCTTAATTGACTTAAATCTCTTATAATCTGCAAGGCCGTATGATATACACAGGAAATATTATGACACAAATGAGTCGCTGAGCATCTTTGTTTCAAGCAACAACATTTAAAATATTACCAGCATAGCGACATTTCGACAAATATAAATTAGAAATTTCAACAAATATAATAATATTACTATTAAATTAATACTGTCTTTTTCTTTCCTAGAAGCAATAAAAATTGATTTCACAAACAGATATTTCAAAACTGTAGAGAATAAAGCATGGAATATTTTACCAGAAGTACTTTAAAATTTAATCATTCGACTGTTCTTTGTTGAAATGACACTAAGCCAGTGGTCTAAAAATGCCAGACTTCAAAGCAATTTAATGTGTCCCAAGAAGACATTTTAATTGTATATTTATTGCAAATAGAGCATTGCGAAGACTTTTGTCACTTGAAAGCACAGTTTGTAGTATTTCCATTTCCATTAAAAATGAACATGAATATTGCTTAAGAAAGTCTAGGAAGTGCTAATTAATTTGCAATATGATTCAAATCTTATAAAAAGATTTGAAAATATAGTCTTCATTAACTTTACTTATCAAAAAAGTAATAAGTTCAGTTGCGAATTTTTTATTATGAAAAATCACTTTGTTTGGATCCATTTCATAGCAGAAAATTAGTAAAAAAAGGAACTCGATTGACCTATGAGGTTTACAATCTGTGAAGATTATAATTTCTAATAATTTCTCTCCAAAGTTACAAACTATATCAGAAACGAAACGACATCAAGTTTCAAGCTGTAACACGGAGTAAAGAGTTTATAATCATTTACATACAAACACAAGTAATTTTATTTATTTGTTGAAGAAACCTTAACAAATCCTTTTAAACAACCGTTAAAATCTGAAACCTTTCAGATTTTTTCTTTTTTCTTTTTACTAATTCTATTTTTATTTAAATAGTTTTTTTTTCATTTCAATTCTTTGTTTTAAGATCTTTACTTATTTTTTCTATTTTAATTATTATTTTACCTATTTTATTAGTTTTCTTGATAGTTTCATATACTTCAAACAGTGAACTTTTTTCAAATCGATCATTTTTTTTCATTATTTTAGCGATTACATTCCTGTTTAAATTAAGAAGACGTCCGAATGAACGTTTTCTGAATAATAGTTTTAAGAAATTTTATTGATGCTCATTAACTTTTAATTTTGATTGAAATGTCAAAATATTCTCAAAAATAATTTTAATTACTTTTACACGTACTAATTTTAATTACTTTTACACTTACATTTAATTACTTTAATTACTTTGGGGTTATTAATTTCAGCTCGAATATTGATCATTACAAAAATTTCCTGAAAAGTTTTATGTCTCAAAAATAGGATTTCATTTTAGTGAAAAAAATTTCATATTTAACGAGAATTCTAAGTAACTCTTTTTCTAAATCGCTGGTGAACACTGTCAAGTAATTGTATTCAATCTAATAATTCAGACTACAGTTCATAATAAAAAAAGCACCTAAACTATTCATTATTCAGTTATTTTTCTTGCCATCTAATTATTTGTAGCATTTATTTTATTTTTTAAAATCAAATGTTTAGAGAGCTTTAATTGCGTTCAACATTACAGTATGTATCTAAAGTTTACCTCTAAAAACTTAGCTATTATGAGCGTTGAAGTATGTGCCATTTTATTCTCATAAAATTTCAGGTAATATTTTGCACATTAAAACTTCAGGCAAAGCTTTCAATATTATATCTATTCCATTTATAAAGAAAACTTCCGCTTTTTTTCACGTACAAATGTAACATCTACGATATAACGTTTATGCAATAATAAAAGCCATTTTCCTGCAACAAAATAAGGTGAATACACATTCTATATTAACTAAACTACACTGACCTCTTTTCTACAATAATTAATAAATTTAACACAAAAGTACTAATTTTCAAGTATCACTTATTGCAGAATAATCATCATTCTCTAAGCAGCTGTTCCTTTTGCAACAAAAACCATAAAAGCCTTTATTATGCAGGATACATTTGAGGGCAAATCTTTGTCTTTCTTGTTTATGCTTTACATCTCAATATAATGCGTCAGTCAATACAGGAGGAAATGGTGTTGTGCCAACAATGTTAGGCAAGCTGATATGAACGCATATTTCCCAAATTGTAAGATTATTAAGGTCAATATTTCTCATTAGGTTGTATTATGTTGAACTATATATATTTCAGAGTTGAAGAATATTTTAAGCATTAAAATCTCTTTAACCATACGAACAACTTGGTAAAAATCAGGTATGTACATGATTTTAAGTATAATTATGTGATAAAATTTAGTTTAGTAGCCAAAATGTGACGTTAGTATTCCTAGTATTCTTCGGTGAGAGATTGTCTGACTTGGAAAGTTTGCATTATTTTGTTTATTTTTAATTTAAATTAAAGTTGTTTAATGATTAATGAAATATATTAGAGTTACTTTGAGGTAAATTTCAATCTGAATTTTAAATATTTAGCAGTCAGTATATTTTAATTACAAAATGTACCCAATAAAAATGCTTTGCGGATACAAACTTTAGATTTCAGATTGAAAATATGTATAATTCATTTTTCTATTTCATTATTATTACTATTGTTTATGTATGTTTTGATAAATATTTAGTGAGCGAAATTTGAAATTTACTTAAAATATTTTTTATTTTGTTGATAAAAAATTTTCATTTTGTTATATATATATTTTTAACAAATTAGAAATTAAAAAAAGGGAAAACTTTCATTCGGTTCAGGTGCAATTTGAGTTTGAGACCATTGTATTAACAAAAGACAAGCTTTGATAAAAAGTATCACAAAGAAGAGTATTCAAATCATGTAACTTTTTTTCTCTTGCCATTTGTGCGCTGCAAATTTTCTAAACCAAGGAATACGTTTATATTAAGACTCACAAAAATGATTATCGCGAATACATAGATGTAGATATATGCAGAATTATAGAAGATAACACTTACGTATCAAGTGAAGTAGGTACTATCAACGTATATTAATATTTCATAGAGACAGCACTAGATTACGTTAGCCGTTATCCAATCAGCCTTGAATTTCACTTCCCTCCTTAAACATCCAAGTATCCTTAAACTCCCAAGTACTTTGTTGTAATATATTACTTACGTTTGATCACATATTTTATCTTACACAGTTATGCTGAAAATTTTATATTCTCAAAATAGACAACTTGATTATTTTTTGTCAGCACAGATCAGAAATTTCGATAAACAGGGTACATAGATTCTAACACATTGTTAATATATATTCACGCTCATTAATTGTACATTATTCAGAACATAGTATAAATATACAGTAGAAGTCCAGAAATCCACAATGCTTGGGACCAGAGGTTGTGCGGATTTTAGGATTTTGCGGATTTCCGGACAGAAAAGCCGAATCATAATATTCAGACTAAAAGTGCAAAATAAATAAGGCATATTAGATACATTTACTTAAATTATTATGTACAATAATATACATTATTACTATATTTTATTACATGCAATAAGTTATTACATATATATATTATATTATTCATTTATATTAGCGATTCCAGGAATATTTTAAAGCATTAAGGACGTATACAATAGAGACGTGTAAAAAAAAAGATACTAATAAAGCATAAAATATTTTTTATTACCTGTTTCAAACATTTTTCTGATAAACGTTTGTTTTAAAACTTTAGGTGCTCCAGAGTAAGTTTTTCTTTTTGTAAATTCTAGAGGGTCATAATCTCTTGCTCTGTGACACAACTCTGTTGTTCTAAATATTTTAAGTATTTTTCACCGTGTTCCAAACCTTCATTAAAAGACATTTTCTCACTCCTATCAAATTCATTAGCTGTGTCGGTGTCAGAATCGTTCTCTTGCTGTGGTGAGTTCAAAACAGAGTCAATGATTTCATCATCGGTTACCTGACATGCCAGTGTTGGCTCATCTGAACACATCATCCATACCGAAAACCTCTTCTGGGCTAAGATATTTTCTCTGCCACTAACACAGAATCATTATTATTCGGTAATTATGACGTCATTATTGGATAAATATTTTTTCTTCGGTATTTCATTCTCCATTCTGCGGTTTCTGGAATCTATAAATTCAATGTTTATATTTTGAGAGGCAGTGCGGATTTCAGGAATTGGCGGATTTCAGGTCGGTGGATTTTTGGTATTTGACTGTATACATAAAACAAAATTCATCTTTATAAAATAAGTTTCAGTTTTATAAACTTTGCTTATCATTTTCCCCGTGATGCCTTGAAATCAAACTTATTGGGATTATTATACTAGAATCACTGACCCAAAAATACTTGTTGATCTGCTGTATGCAATGCCAAATAAGAAAACTGTAAATATGCAAGCTACAAGATCTGCATTGATAAAATATTGCTTTTACATAAGTTTTCTCTAAAGCCTATACTATCCTAGATTAATATTCCAGGTATGACTTTTGGCAACTCAACCCTTTTCTTTACTTATAGTAATCCTAGCGGAAGTACCTGATGCCAGCTAAATTAGATTGAAAGTAATGTATCTAACAACAGAGAGAACGATACCGCTGTACTCCTTCTCTAATAATGATGCAAATAACACGATTCATAGTCATGTAATTTTCAGTCTGATGCGATAGGGAACCCAAATACAAAGTTTCGGTAGAAAAATAAACTAATTTTCTCTCATTACATCGGCAACAATGGCACGCAGTTTTTAGATATTTTCGTCTTTCTAATCAAATGGTCATAAAAGCTCAAGTTCCATCCAATTATTTCACCTATATTCAATTTTTGTAGATTAAATGCGGCAAAAAATTGTTTATAATTAATCAGAAATCAATAACGCGAACAAACAAACACACAAACAGACACTCTTCTTTATATATACAGATTCTGTAAAACTTACAAATTTTTCATTAACAAAATGTACGATTTGAAAAGCGAGCAGAAGCAACACTTTTCGAAATAAAGCATTTGTATCTTCAACGCGCCAGATTGTTTCCACTTGGAAAAATGAGTGCGAAAATGAATGTTGTCAGAGTTTTTAATTAATATTTCGATTGATTAAAGTCGTACGAAGATGAGAATACTTGCAATGGTTTGGCAATGCTATTTTTATTTCATCGTAAAACATAGAAATTTTTATTAACAAACTCTACGATTTGAAAGCGAGTAGTGGCAACACTTCTTGAAATAAAGCAGATTTTTATCTCCAGCGTGCGAGACTGTTGCCACTCGGAAAAATGAGGGAGAAAATTACCGCTTTCAGAGTTTTTAATTAATATCTCTAACTTTAGCCTTTTTGTTTTTTGGAAAGAAGTGGACGTCGACCTTTTCCTGAGCCCAGAAAAGAATTGTAGAAAGTTTGGTGACGATAGCTATACTAGTGACTGAGTTTATCACGAACAAACACACAAACAGATATTCTTCTTTATATATATATATAGATAAGCCTTTCGAGATAATTTTTTTTCTTCTCTTGGGTAAAGTAAAAATCAGAATTATTCATAGTATTAAAATACAGTGTAAATATAGCAAACTGATACTGGATTTCAAGTTTCAATGCTATTTAAATATGACAATGTACACAAGGGCTGTCAGCCTAGATACTGGAATTTAGTACTAGGGCTAACACTGCAGATTTCAATTCTAAGATTAAATTAGATTTTTAATGCTAATACTAATTCTGCTTAGTCGAATCAGTATGAGAAATGGCGGAAAATCAAGAACTCATTACTTATTATTCTTAGAACAATATAAGAGAAAGATGACTCTATGAACAGTTTTATGTTACTTTTACTTGTGTGACGTAATTATGAGACCTCAAACGGCAGGTAACTGTTTATAATAAATTACCTCGTGCTCGATCTGCACTAAAAGAGTGCATCCAGAAGCTATTCTTGAAAACCTACGCCATGTGAAGAAATATTTTCTCTTGCTCATCTTCAATACGTCACTCACTTCTGTATTCAATTAATAGTGAATATTAAATCTTAATCACAATGTTCGAATTTTTCCTTGCAATACTAGCTCTACTTCGTTGTTTCCCTAGCGAAATATTAATGCAATGGATTCATATTTGAATCTTTTATTCTTGCTTTTACGTATTGGTCAAACTTCAGATTAAATTAAACCTTAATTCGGACTAATATTTATAAAATAAGACTTCTGATAGCAGCGTTTAAAGAAGATGTACCTTCGTCTGAATTTATTTAATTGATAAATACTTAGAATGATAATCAAATGTGATTAAATTGCTGTTAGGATTCAAAAAAGATTTACGTTAAAAGTTTTAGTGTATATGATTTCTTAAAAACACTGTAAATTTTCTACATTTGGTGAGACTAATAACCCTTTCTTTCAAGAGGAAATACCTCTATGAAATTATGTTACTTGTACAAAAATATTTCTAGTATTTAAATTTGGAAAACAAATTCAGGTTTGCAAGTCTATATTGCAAAATAATGTGAAATAAAAATATTTAAGAGTATAAAATATATTACCTTATAAAAATACTTATTATAGCTTTATTCCATCTGTTCCATTTCTATGCTTTTATTTACTTTAAGGAAATAAAAAAAAATGTTTTCAAAATTTGTATGATTTAATAATAAAAATTATTTAAGTCTTGTTATTTTAATAATTTGATAAAGCAACAATACACTTTTAGGAATCCAACAGAGTGACGTCTGTTAAAAATGAAAGTAGCAGTAATTGTTATTTTTGCAATGACTGTAATTGCATCTGGAAGTAACTCTTCTGACAATCAGGGAAGTATGAGCCACCAGACATCCGGAAATTTTGGAGAATATAGTGGTCAAGCGTCTGGTAGTTTGAATGGCAAAAGAGTCGCATCAGATTCAGCAGAACGTGGTTCCCTTGCAGATGTTGGACCAAGTCTTTTTAAATCTGTAACTGGGCCTGCCAATAAAATCAAGGCACCCTCAGCGGCACAGAATTCTGGTACATCAAGGAGAGGAAGTCGAGTACCTGCAAGTTTTCTCAGAAGCTTCATGCCCTCTGGATAACTGTATTTATAAAAAAAATTATAAATAAACTGTTTATAAAAATATTGCTTTTGGTTTTTTTTGTGGTTTAGTTTTGGAAGTTCTATATCTGATGATATTTACATAGTTTGAAAGTCCTTAAAATAACATTCAGTTAAATTAAAAAACTATAGAAATTTATAACCATTTTCTAATTCAACATGTACTGAGAAAATAAGATTATTTAGTAAAATTTCATCTTTATTATTATATACAAAAAAGGAGCAGTGACACATTTCCTTATTTCTGCTTGATGAGGAAAGACATTATTCCCTAAAAATTATTTAATATTAAAATAATTGTCTCCCTATGCAAATATAATTAGATTTGCCGTTATCAAATGTAATAATTGTTACTTTTGCATCTCTGAACCTGTTTTTAAAAATCATGCTTTCGAAAGAAATCATAATTGGTATTTTAAATTTGTAACGATGTGAGGATGTTTATAATCATAAGTATGCTCTTACTCCATTTGTAATTTAATCAAAACTTCACATTACTTTAATTCTATAAATTTATTATCAAAATGACATTTTACTTTTAAATACTGTTACTAAAAGCATTTTGCCTTAAATAAGATAAGATATAAGAATAAAGAAAAGTATGAGCTTATAATACTTTAGTAAGGTACAAGCAAATCTTATATTGCGAGCTTCCTTGGGTATAAATGAATGCAGTAAACTCCTCCCGAACGCGGGGGGTTATATCAATAACAGATTGCGCGTACAGCAAAATTGCGTTCTGCAAATTTATATTTCAGTGGAGGAAACGAGTTAGGTACAGTTTAGCTTTAGAAAGTGTGTTTAAGTTGTGCAAACATAAATAATACTTTAAGTAAAAGGGGAAAATGAAGCAAGTATTAATTGAAAGGATTTCTACTACAGGTTAATAAGTAGGTACATGATATAATTATCTTTTTTTTATTGCTTAGAACAATGCCTGATGATCTCATTAAACGCGGTAAGGAGAGTAAGTAGTACTTTGCACTCCTTACCGCGAAATACTTTCAAGTATTTCGTGGTAAGGAGTGCAAAGTAATTTAATAACTAAACTGTCTTTTACTTTCTTCATTTGGGTCAATTTCCATTATAATATCAGACAGTTCTTGCTTTTTTTCAACAATTCCTTTTAAATTCTTCTACGTTAAATGCTCTTTATCTTCTTAGCTATCGCTGCTTTCATGGTTGGCTGGTGTTATAAGATCATCCAATTTTTCATCTGCTATTTCACGATCGTTATTAGCGACTAATTTTTTAATTTCTCCTTCTTCCGTACCTGAAACTACTTGGCCACCTATTGCTTTTTGCAATTTGAAGGATTTCCTAGATGTCAGTTTCAATCACTGAAAATCCTTTAAAGATGAAATCCTTTAAAATGCTTGCGCTGATACCATCAAGCATTCATTGTTCATGAATTCACTTGTTCTCATGTGACTTTAATCCTTTCCATGCAGTGTCTTGCGTTAAACTGCTTTCAAAATGTCATTAGTGTGGCGTGATTTCCTTTATCCAATGCTTTATTTGCAAAGAAGTAAACATGCCAGACATAACAAATTTTCAATAGTTTTGACTTTATGACTCCTTGATACGTTAATTGGATTAAGGATGTGGTGTTCAGTGAAAAGAACAAACTTTCTACATTTCACTGCAATGCTGTAAGGGCTTTAGTATCGTGTCCTGGAACATTCGAAAATTACAAGAACTTTTAAAGCTCATTTAACTATTTTAGATAATATTTGATTCTTCACTAAATAAATTTTCAAACTAGCCGTTGAAGGGGACTATTGCTACGCGGCCCCAGAGTATTGTGTATAATTGAAATCATCGCCTTAAATGGCCGACAAATTAATGGAAACAATTAAGATAATGCGTATACTTGAAACGCTTTCCACAAGTCTGCATTCTGCAAGGGTTTACTGCAGCTTCTTTATCTCATCCTAGTATCATCCTATAAACATATCATAACACAAACAATCTTTCTCAAACAAATGCAGCAAACCTTAAATAATTTATTTCCAAATGTGACTTGATTCCAAATATTATTCCAGAATAAATCTATAATTTTTGCTTCCAAACTTTTCATTCATATGCCTTTAAAACTATATTTAAACCTCATATTAATTACCATTAATAACATCGACACGTTGTAAAGACATTAGGTATTTTAGAAAAGCAGGCGAGATGAAAAATGAGCAATTTCTTCGCCGGGACTCCAACCACGAACCTCTAGAATACGCGCCGAGCGTCTAACCACTACACCACGAAGGCTTGTGAAGAAAACGGGAGAAATACCTTACATACTCTTCCTTTTAAAGGGCGACTGGGGATTACGGGTCCCAATCGCCAAATCCTGGTAGTGGAGAATCATCATCTACCACTTTTTTTAGTTCAGGCGCCAGTGTAGAGACATTAAGTATTTTTTGAAAGCAGGCGAGATGAAAAATGAGCAGTGCCTTCACCGGGACTCGAACCACAAATCTCACAAATACGCGCCGAGCGTGCTGACCACTACACCACAAGGGCATGCGAAGAAGGCTGGAGAAATACCTTATAACATTGTTTTCAGTTTATGACATTAAATTTATAAAATCATTAAAAACATTGCAATCAAATGAAAACAAATACTGTGTTTCTGAATTCTGGAGTTCTTTGCTTAATTATGTAAAATTAAACGAATTTATTACTTATTTATTTAAGATACAACATATTTTGTTTTTCCTAGATTATAAGAAAAAATATCATTGATAAAATTTATATTTATTTTATTGCCTAAGATCACGAAGAAGAGCAACAGTTAGATTACTTTCAATATTGTCTCATTAAAAGTAGTTCTTCTGGTTTCTGTACACAAAAGGTATACGATTTATATATAATTATATGTAACTTCGTGTGCAGTATATATGTAAAAGTTATGCATATCAATTCTGATATCCGAAGGGCTGCTTAAAAAAAATCAAGAAATCCACAAGATTAAAACATCTAAAATTTCAGAAATGTGAACAACACGTATGGATTGAAGAATATACGTTCGAGATTTGAATAAGAGATTTGCCGCACTGGCTGTACTTTAGTTATTGCTAGCTTAGAGAACTAACAGACGTTCATAAGCATGATGTTAACTCTTCTTCTAGAGATCTTATTTTATAGATGAAGTTAGTACTAAAGAAAATGGGACTTACTCTTATAACTTCTAATTAATCATCTATAAACAATATAAAATCGAGTTATAAAATACTTTTA
Source organism: Stegodyphus mimosarum (assembly GCA_000611955.2). Lineage (NCBI taxonomy): Eukaryota > Metazoa > Arthropoda > Arachnida > Araneae > Eresidae > Stegodyphus > Stegodyphus mimosarum. Next base: position 929,093 of record KK122165.1, read on the forward strand.
TAAACTAGGAGAACACGCTCGGTAATGCTCAAAAGTCTATATTTTTTCTGGAATATTGATATTTTTCTAAAATTTCTTTATTACATGTTGTTTCAGGTTGACATTCGTCCGTAACACAGTTTTGTGTTGTGTGCATTCTGTTTCACGTTTTAGTTTGCATTAATGTGCCATTATGGTATAATAACATCACGTAAATCCATCAATTATATTTGACAATTTTTAAGAAATCAGTGTTTTTGTACACGTGGAAATAATTTTGTACATCGATGTTAGTTACACGACCCCTTTTTTAAAAGCTCACTTGTTTTTATAAAATAAAAATTTCTTCAATTCACAACTGCATTAAATATTTTCTGAAAAAAATTTTATTTTAAATAATGTTTTAGTAAAAGTGTTGCTTATCATTCAGATTACTGAAATAACAAAAAAAATTAATGCAAAAGAAAAAAGTCTTCATCTAAACCTTCCATTGACGTTTGGCGCCAAAAAAAAATAAATATTAATCATTTAATTTTAAATTAATTTAAGCACTTAGAATGTTTCGAAGCAATCAATGTTTTTGTCAGTACATCAGCGGGCATTTTCTCTGTTGGTACATATTTAAAGTCTATTTCATTTCTTTCGTAAATCTCACGTACGAAATGATGTCTAATATCTATTTGTTTAGTGTGTGAGTGGTAAACAGAGTTTTCCATAAGCTTTTATACACCTTGGTTATCGCAATATATAATGGCTGGATATTCAGAACAACTGGTCATTTCACTTAAAGTACTATTCACGCGCTCAGATCTCGAATTCTGTTGAGAAGTCATTGGTGCCGAGAATTCTCGTTTAATCCCTGCATTATTGAAGATATTTATTAAATTCTTCTCTTCGATATTCAAGAGCGTTCTAGTGCGAAGAATTTTTATTTTCTTTCCTAGATGATTTTCGACGGCAGCTTTTTATTTTACGAATACATTTTTCACTTCGTCTTCAGTTTTAAAGAAACTGACTTCAATATAATGTGATGTGTCGTCTAGGAAGGTAACAAAATAACGCGAACCAACATGGGATGAGACTCCCATAGGTCCATACAAATCTGAGTAAATCAAATTCAGTAATTCATCACTTTGAAATATTTATTCTTTTTGAAAAGGTTGCACAATTTGTTTACCTTGGATACAGACTTTGCAGTCTTTTAGAGATTCAGTATCATTAAAATCTAAATTTCTAACCATGTTAGGAGGTTCCACTCATTAATTTACCATTATTTTTTTATTTATTCCAACCAAGCTTTCTTTCCTCCATTCATTCTCAATGCACTTAACTATATTAGCATCCCGTCCAAAATGTGCTGAGATTCATTATACGAAAAACCGTATTCTTTCAATTTATGATTTTCCTTTTTCAAATTCGTCAGTCATGCATAATGTCTCGCTATACATTACATTATGTTTGTAGAGATATTAGGCATTTTTTTTGAACAAGAGAGATGAAAAATATGCAATGCCTTCGCCTGGGATCGAACCAGGGACCTCTGAAATATACCGTCTCAGTGTGCTGACCATTACACCACGAAGGCACGTTAAGAATGTCGGAGATATACCTTATATGTTTATTCAGAACAATAAAATTTATTTTACCAACATCATACTGGTTGGTTTATGTACTTCACTCTGTGGGTTAGATTTGAATCTTGATTTAGCGCATATCTTTATTACCTAGAGAGCTGAAATTTTAATTATTCGCATTTCGTATAATAACTAATCCGCGTGCTAAATTTCAGTTCTTTCTGATAAATGTTTCTTGGTGTTGAAGCTTCTTTCATACCTTTCCAGTGTTAGCAGATATTTATATATTCTAAGCAGATGTTAATGCTTTCTAAATAGATATTTTAGCAGACATATGGTTTTGCAAAGAGTATTAGAGTGTCCATAAAACACCATTTTTAATGTTTAGCTATAAGCCAGGATGGAAGTGAGGGAATGAAATTTAATACAAATAAATAAAGTAGAGATTTAATGTCAGATAAAAATAAAAAATATATATATATTTTGATCAGAAGTGATATTTTAAATGGTCATTATAGGATTAAATCACGATTAATAAGTTCACGAGCAGTTTAATTTTTTTAAGTAAGTACTTTAGTATTCATTAAAACGTAAATAAATGTATGTTCAATATCAATTTATTTCATTAGTTATAAAATGTTGTTAATAATTATCAAGTTAATTAATTTAGATTTATTTGAAGTACAAATTTACTTGCTTTTTGTTCTCCACGTATATATTTAGAAAAGAGTGACTTGCAACTATTATTATTATTATTATTTGGGTATTTAACTACTGGAAACTAAACAAACCACTTTTATTGGGGGGACCTCTAATTCATTTTTCTTCAATAAATCTTAATTAATTTTGCATATGTACAGCAAAATATGAACGCCTTTCCTCTAAAAGCGCATTGTAATTTTTTGATTAAATGTAAATAAATATGGCTTAGAAGCCGATATTTAGCATTTGCTTTCATTTTGCATTTGTATGCACTGAATTCATGTGAGAGAGGAAACTTGTCAGGAAAACTTGGGTTTAGTGCATATTCTTGGCAAACATCTTCGTGAACTCCTTAAATCCTGATCTGGAACAGGGAGCTGAATGCAGCTATGTTCTGTGGTAGATACTGTGATTAAGTGGTAGAAGAACTGCACTTGAAAGGGATTTAAAAATCCCCTTTTATTAGATCACAATTATTTACAACCACTTCCCAACTCGGGAGGGATACAGAAAGTAAAGACCACACTTGGGTCTAAAATGAACAATCAGATAAATTTAAAACTAAAGCTAAATAGAAATTAAAGAGTCGGTGCGCACAGAGCTTATAACGCGAGGTTGGCCTCTAACTAAATGGTGCGTAGCAAGATTTACTAATACTGACGCACTTGGATTTATTTCCATAAGCAATCACGTAAAGCGCTATGGCTTAGAATTTAAATGCTAGCTGGTCAGGCGAACGTCGAATAGAATGATCGTGGTCTGAGACTAAAAGCTCTCTCACACTGAGAGGTTTCTACCTTTTAAAAATGAGAAGGGATAGAAAGATTTAAATTAAAATAAAACTTTGTTAGTTTAACTAAAACTTTACAAACTAACACTTTGAAAAGCCTACTAAAAATCTCTGTCACCCTTCAAATTCTAATTTAATGCATTTACTGCTGTTCTATGTTGATTAAATGCATTTTACTAAAACTATTTTCATTACTGCCATTACTGAAATGGTGATTTTAATACAGAAAAAATTATTCGTATTTTATAATTTGCCAGAAATTCCCTGAGATAATGTCTGAAAATCTATAATCATGCTACTAAAGCACAAAAATTCAAATTATTAATTCCAATTCACTAATAAAATGCAATATATTAATTATTGTTTTCAAATAACATCAATATATGTTTCGAATGACAACAAGAAATAAAATTAAACAAACTGAATATGCAGTTGACACTTCTGAACAGTCCAGTCACTAATTCCCGCAATAAAGCAGGTTAAGATAACAGATCAATAAACTTATTCAATACCATTGCTAATTATTAATGCAAATAACGATTTCTTTATCAAGGACTTTCACTTTTGAAACCAAAATTTGGGGGCAACGCCTTTTCTCTTACAACTTATCTTAATTCTGAAGTAACCAGTTACCTTTTTGATGTCATCTCATAAGAAATTGCGTTTTACCAACAAGGTGAACAAGGCACCCATTTTTTCCGCATGTGTACGTAATTAATAGACTTCATCCTTTGCTGCAAGGTTATATCGATAATATAAAATAGAAGTTTGCAGCTTGGTGTATCATACTAGACCAGCTGAGATCATTGTGTGAATATCTGAGTTAATCTAAAGTAAGTACCTATATGAATATTTTTTAAACTAGTAAGCTTTTAACAACTTTTGAAAGTTCATTCATGTTGAATAGCAGGCTCATATTGTAAGTTCATTTTTTTTATTTTAATGGTAAAATTAATTGAAACTGGAAACATAATTTATGAAATAATCTCCTTTTTTTGTATATACAAAATCATCTTTTTATTTAAAAAAAAAAAACTAAACATGTACCAGGCATCTTAATTAGTAAGATAACGTTAGAAAAATATTTTATGAATTACAGTAGACGCTGTAATTGTGCATAATAGTTATCATTTGAATATATTGCAAATTATTGTTAAATTATATCAAATAGATTAATTATTAAAAAGTTGTCAGGACTGTTTGTTCGGTGCATATTCTTGGCGAATATCTTCGTGAAGTAGTTAAAGTCCTTATCTTGAACACGGAGCTGAATGCAGCTATGTTCTGTGGTAGAATACTGTGATTAAGTGGTGGAATAATTATACGTAAGAAGGATTTAAAATCCTCTTTTATTAAACCACAATTATTTACAGCCCCTTCCCAACTCGAGAGGTATACAGAAAATAATGACAGCCACTTGGGTCTAAACTGAACAATCCAATTAATTTAAACTAAAGCTAACTAGAAATTAAATCGTCGTTGCTCACAGAGCTATGAACGCGAGGTTGGCCTCTAAACTAAATGGTGGGTAGCAAGATTTAACTAATACTAACGCACTTAGAATTACTTCAATAAGTAATAACGTAACTCGAATAATTTATCTAAAGTCGTTGGGTTTCTTAGCTCGATAAAATCTTGAACTTGGAGCAGTAGCCTAGGAAGTATAATTTGAATAAATCTGAGAGTAAAAGCTCTCTCACACTGAGAGGTTCCTACCTCTTGCTTAAGTAGAACTTGGCTCCACTTCAATATTTTCAGGATCCGGGCGACTTACATACAAAAGCTTGAAAACTTAGATTTTCCTCAAGATAAAATTTGACAAATCTTCTATCTTTTCCTGATAGCGACTAAAAAGTTCCGCAGTAGAAAAATCAAATTAAAATAAAACTTTGTTAGTTTAAACTAAAACCTTACAAAGTAAAGTAAAAATTTGAACAATTAAAAAATAATATTTCTTCTTTTTAAACCTCTCGAGCTATAAAGTAAATACAGATTGATTAAATTTGGAAGATTAATTCAATTACGTTTGCTGAATGAGGGTGAAGACCAAGATAACGATTTCATATTTCATGTAGTGCAACACTTAACAAGGAGATTGGTGATCCTTTAAAAGAGCAAATTAGTTAATTTTGTTTCGAAATTATCAATGATAAATATTATAAACGAGTTCCCTTCTTATACTGACACTTTTAACTGAAAATTTTATATTGGCTACGCTCAGTTATATTAAAAATAAAATAAGTAAAAGAAATTTTTAAAAGAAAAGTATCATTTGAATATTACATTCTATGACAATGGCTCAACACTGATATTTCAATAGGAAAAGTTTTACAATCAGGAAACAAAACAGAGTTAAATTATTATGAGTGAAATAAATTCTTATCCAAATAGTATAACTTAAATTCCAATTGAGTTAAAAATAAATACCTTTTTCCTTCGTTTCTGGTGCATGATTTGATGTAGTGTCCTTAGAATTATAGAAAAGTTCTCATTCCTAAAAGTACCTTTTTCCTTATTTGAACTGAAAAAAAAAAAAGACTGGAAAGTAGCCACTAGGAAAATGTACTCTAAGAATTCATTTTTACTTCTTTGTGCGAAGTTAAAGAAGTTTGTAACCGCTAAAAGTTTCGGATATCATATTTCAACGGAAATATCTATTCTGAGAGTTCCCGAATCCATCTGGACCAGTGTTTTTGAATGATGTCTGTATATTCTGATTAAAGGACATTTTGTTTTCAAAACGGGTTGTAAAATGGATCTAAAATGGATTCAAACGGTATTTTTTTCGTGTCATCTATACGTGCGTATCTCGCATAACTCAAAAACGATTTGCCGTAGAATTTTGAAATCTTCTACATGAGACTGCTATAACATGTAGTCGGACAACTCACTTTTTAATTGCAATTCGTAGTACCAAACGTATACACAGCCATCTTCTTACCCAACTTAAGTTTTTACTTGGCCTTTTATTTTCTCAATCAGTGGTTGTGGTCATATACTTCCATTTACCGAAGTGTTTTAAACGACGAAAATATTCATGTTTTAGCTATGTCAAATTTAACAAAAAACTTTTATTTGACAAATATCGCAGTCTAACTTTTAATCTGGTTACCCTGTTTCTATACTTATATTTAGGAAAGAAGATAATGAAATGTAAAAATGAACTCAATATGAGAATATAAAATTATAAGAAGTTTGACTCCCGTACGACAGAAATTGATTGGGATATTTAAATTCCAAATTTGTAATATTTTTATGTTATTTTCAATTTGCCTTCAATCTGTATCTCATTAATTTAGTTAGAATAATTCAGGGATAAATTTTAAATGAAATGCAGCCTCAGAACCCAAAATTTACCTATTTTTCTAAATTGCACGTCTGTTAATTTTGAGCTATAAATGAAAGAAAAGTACGTTTGGATCGCTTGTTTAAGAAAGCAATGACTTCTTCAAGGGAAATTTTAGGGAAAATGTTCAATAATTGCTTTATATATACAGACCAAACATATTCGTAGTACCAAACGTATACATAGCCAAGAACTACAAAATTAGCCATGTAGCCACCTCGTTCAGCAGCTGGATATAGAACCAGAAGCAAATTACCACAGTTTTATAGTTTTTACCGGTCTTTAGTGAGTTATTAATTCAGTTGAGAAATATTAACTTCTTGCGACTTTAGTATGAAGAAATTTTTGTAAATATTTTTAACTTAAATATTATGATCTTTATCCAGGTCACTGGCTTACTTGCATCACCAACTATGAAGTATACAGCAGTTTTCCTCTTCGCACTTATTGCAATGGTTTCTGCTGAGTATCGTGGCATGGCACAATCTGGTGCTACAAGAATGGCAAGTGGGAGCAACATGGGAAGCAGAGCACATTCAGGTTCCTCTAGAATGGCAAGTGGAGGCCACATGGGAGGTATGAATCAAATGGGAGGACATCATCGCATGGGACGTAGCCCTGTCATGCCATCTGGGCATATGGGAATGGGACGAATGAGCACTGGACATATGGGAGCTGGACGAATGAGCAGCGGACAAATGGGAGCTGAACGAAGTGGCAGTGGACATATGGGAGCTGGACAAATAGGTGGAAGGAGCCAGATGAGCGGACATCATCGTATGGGACGTAGCCCTGTAATGTCAGTTGGACATATGGGATCTGGACGAATGAGCACTGGACATATGAGAGGAATGAATCAAATGGGAGCTGGACAGGTGGCAGGAATGACCCAGATGGGTTCTGGACATATGGGAGGAATGATGGGAGGACATCATCGTATGGGCCGCAGCCTTGCTATGCCTGCAGGCCACATGAGAGCTGGACAAGTAGGAGGAATTGGTATGAATCTCCTCAAATGAAATTTCATTAATGTATAAATGACTTTTGATTGCTGTATAAGAATACATAAAAATATACTTGTTTTCTCTCAGCTATTTGAGTTCCCAGATGAAGGCAAATAGCCCTTATTTATAGAACAACCTTCTGAATTCTTATAGTTCATAAATGCTAAATCACCTGTTAGTAGCTTTATGTTTAAATTTTGATTTCTTCTAATGTGCTATGCGTATTTATCTCTGATGTTAGCTAACTGAAAAGGGAGATAATTCTAAAAAAGTATAAGAAACTGAAATTGGTTTTAGTCCTGGTTAAAAATTCTGAAATAAAAAGAGATTTAGATCTAATGAAATCTTCTAATTTTTTGAATTTGGATAAATATCTGTTCCTTTCTTCCGTTTTAGGTATGGGGCATGGTGGATCTGTAAGTTATGCCGGACACATGGTTGGAGCCTCAAGAATGATGGGAGGAAGGCATCATGGCTAAGTGAGTACTATTAATTTTTATCAAATCTGCAAACAATTTCGTTTGAATTGATTGATTCGTTTGAATATTAATTAATTTTGATATTAATCCTAACTAAATTTTTATTTTTTATATTCGTTCATTTGCTTCTGATTATCAAAAGATGGATTCAATTTGATATTATAAGATTAATTAAAAAGTTTCAAGTTTTATGTACTGATCCAAGGATAGAACGATTAGATAATAGTGCTTTTATAAGTTCATCCATTTATTATTTTATCTAGACTTAAAATAACTGAGCTTTTCTGTTCATTTCAAAGTAACCTGAAGTTTAAAATAAGCTATAAATTATTCGTTTATGTATTTAAATGCAAAAAACCTCTTAAATTCACAAACATCCAATTCCATTTTTATAAAATTATAAAAGGATAAACTGGATAGATAAAAACAGACGTTTGATTCTTATGTTTAATTATCTTCTCGGTGTCCTGCAAAAGAAAATACTGAAGCTGATAAAAACTTTGAATTTTAAAAGTTTGGATCTGAGTAGAGGAACATGCATGCATGCAAAAATACATCAATGCGTGCATGTACTCCACATGTATGCAAAAATATACTGACGATCACAAACTCCGCTACATACCATTGAAATGGGTCTCTGAAATTTAAACTCTGGAAGCCCGTAAGATTGAGGAGTTTTAAACTTTATATGCTATTCGTGAATTTTGTAAATTTCGTAATTCACGCAAGTATCACGCTCTTTGCTATGAAATTATCATTTCTGTGCGTTTTGAGCTGTCAGCCCATTCAAAGTCATAAAGCAGCTGATAAGTATTACATACGACAACGCATTGTTGAAACCAATGATTTTTCAAATGGTTGTGTGTTAGTATCCTAATCATGGTTTTCAGAGAGAAGCGAAGCATTTAATAATATTTAATTACATTTAAAATAATCACCTCTGTTTGATTTGCTCATAGCAATTTAAAGAAATGAGTTATAGTATTTTTAGGAATGAAATTGTGCAAAATAAATCTTTAAAAATGTGACTATTATAACAACAATAAGTTACACATTTTAAAAAAGTTATAAATAACAATTAACGTACACTTTAAAAACTGACGTTTAGGCTAATAAAGTGGATATGTTTATTTATATTTCTTGTTTTACGATTATTTCTTTCTATAAGGTGTCTAATTAGAGAGAAATTTACTATTTGAAATCAATTTCACATAATAATCTAGCACAACTGTTATACGCTATTTACTCCAAAACAAAACTGAGAAAACATTTTCTATTATGTATTATGAAATATTAATTATTTAAAAGAATAATAATTGTAAACATTCTTTACTTAACTTCTGATATTTTAAACTCTATCATGGTTTATAATTAATATTAAATTCTATATATTATAGTTAAAAAAACTTTGATTTACTTTTGTGATAAACATTTTAAGACATTTATATTCTTACATGAATTGCAATATTCACAATTTTAGTTTCATAAAATACACATTCAGTATGCTGTATCTTTTCTTACAGATTCCTGATGTCCATTTACTGAAGCTGAATGAATGGTCTAAAAGCTATTTCATACATATCATATATTTTAGCCAAAATGTATAAATTTTAAGAAGATAAGTAAAAATTGTACATATTTTAATAGCATACGCTCACTTTTTTATCTGTGTCTATTATTTTTTATCTATCTCTACAAATTTAAATAACATACAACACACAAAAGTTCTGAGTTTTCAGAGCTTTACTATTTTACGAGAAAAGTAAATTCAAATATGCATCAGTATTATGACATGACACTTTATCAGCATCAGTGAAAAGTATTTAACGAAGAGAACAAAATATGACTTATATTATTAATACGAATACGTTACTATTATCCGCTTCTCCTTTTAAAATAATAACAAATTTAACTTCAAAAATTAATTTGATGGATAGTAGGCAGGAAGCATTATATAAATCTTCCACTAGATATTATATAAATTGCTCAGTTATTCTTCAACAAAAAATTGTCTTATGCTTGCTTTTACAAACTGTATTAGGCTAATAAATGCAAAAAATGTTGAGAAATTTAGTAAATGACAACACTGGATTAGATTTCGTCATTAAAAGGGGAGGAACTAGATAGAACATATACTGGCCGCATGGAAATTTATACAACAGAAATAAGGCATTCTTTTATTTAAAGGAATAATGTGAACTGTATAGGACACAATAAATATTTCTCGTAGTAAGCACTTTATGGCAAATCAAATGTTTACTGTAGTTCTAAATTTCGGTTTCCTTCTTTTCGCTTAAAATAGAAAGATAAAACGTTCCCGACTGAAAGTTATTGATTAGCTGGGTTAACAAGATTCATAAATAAAATAATATTTTTAAGCCTTTTTTCCTTTCAAAAGAAACAAATATTACATCAAAAACTTTTCGAATGCTAGATGTTATCTAAAATTTGTAAGCAACATTTTTATAAATGCAGTGTGCGTAAATATTTTATACAAATAGCATTCAAACTAATTAATAAATTTTCAGCAAACACAATATTTAATAAGGCTGCAATTAAGACGTTTCGTGTTCTTTGGTAGCATAAAATAGATAGAGAACTCTAAAGCGACTTATGGCTAGGTCTTGTAAATTACAACAGAGATTGAGAAAGGGAGTAAAAGACCTTTTTATTTAACTCAAATAAGAGTTAACAGACAACACTGCTCGTGGTCAGAGAATAGCCAGCATATGGCTTAAATCAAGGGTAGCAAAATTGACTTAAGTAAATAAATTTTAAGTTAGTAAAACGGCTACACAGACAGAAAAACTCGCAAGTTGGCTCAAACCTAATATCGGTGTGACAAGCCTAATGGCGAGAGTAACACAAGCCGCAGATATACTGCTATCAAGAAAATCAACAGTAATGTGGCCTTCAGTAGGCGGAACACACTCTGATTCTGCCTCCAGTTACAAAGTGTCGCTGATAGCTACGATTATCGCACATTTCACACGACATGTTTTGGCTGTCCTGATAGCCTCTACGAGAGCTTCAAGACACTAATTCCGAATTTGGATCTAGGAAGACAGAGTAGCAGGTGTGGAAAGAGGGAAGGATGCCCCGTGTCCGCTAAAACTTTCCTTTAAGTACTGCCTTTTTCTACCTCATTTGAATACACGCGAAATGGAAATTTGTATTCTGGTAGGAAAATGGAAAGCGGGAAAGATGGTAAAGGTAATGAACATAAAATAACTGGTTAGTAAAACTAAATAAATCCTTACACAGTGACAAGTTAATAATTGCGTATAGAAATTATTTTGGAAAGCAAGATATGTCTGATTTAAAGAAATTTATCTAAAGAGACCCCCCTACTGGGTAAACTGGGATTCTAGAGGAGAAATTCAAAAAAATAGATTTATGGAGTAAGAAGGGTTATAAAGAAAGTAAAGTTTAAGAGTAATAAAGAAAATTAGGTAATTAAATGTTTAATTAAAATATATAAAGCAAGCTTTGCATTAATGTCCATATTTGTAAAAGTTTGAGTAAGAAACCTTTACCAGTCTATTTTCTTTTCTTTTTCTTGGGGGGGATGATCAACCCATCAAAGGTGTTGCTTAAAATACCACCGTCTGAAATTTCCTCTTGCAGGTTTCTTTTGATGTAGCTCCGGTTTTCACTCGCATTTCAATTTTTTTTAACTATTTAATGTAGTGAGCGAAAAACTCATCTTTCAAACAACATATGATTTTCTCTTTAGTGGAATTTGTGATTAACTCTAGTTCTGTTTGAACACCACTGACCAGTACGGAAGATTTTTCAAACAGGTTAACGATAGTGCCAAAGGGTCTATCGTGAATGTAATGTCATTGCCAATTACTTCACGTAACACATCGGAAATGATATGCATTCTAACTTTAACTTCGGTCTTCAACGGATGCCACTGTTCAGATGAGGAATTTCTTCCACTTTTTTTTCTTGAACAGTGTCTCTGACTTTTATCTTACAATGGCATACAGATACTCACAGATTTCTTATTCTGAAAGTCCCGATTTGATTTTTTATACAACCAAAGACATATTTTCTCTTAAATGACGCAAACTTCACATACTGACGGGTGTCTAAATCTATTACAATCATATGACACAAAACCACTGGATACCCAAGATATCCAGTTGTTCAGTTTTCCTAGTTTCAGCTATCCGTGGTTCAGCCCGGAAAGGAGGTTAAAGAAATTAAAGGTTTATAAGTTGTAAAACACTTCAAGCGAAAACGGACCGTAACTGGATGAAGCATAACAACCCAAATGGGCCATTATACTGAGCTCCTGCTCCCATTGGTGTCCTGAGAAGCCGAACTGCAAGGACGAAATAGAAAAGCGAATAATAATGGATACAAATATTTCAAATATTAAAATCGTGCTGCCTTTCTTGATTCTCAAAGTGAAATTCGCAATTTCTTTTTTTATGAAAAACTTGCTGTAAAGCTGGGACGAACGCAATGAACTCATAAAAGAACTCATCCGAAATGAACTCGTCGCAAATTTTTTCGAAAAATATTTTGACCTGAATCATCTGCTTTTAACATGTTAAGGTTGTCACTTTGATCTGGACTGTGTGTAGCAAGGAAATATATTGATATAATTGTAATACCAAAACTGCATTTACTCTATTACACGTAATACTTGAAACCCCGTTTACGTAGGACAGACTAAGAATAATCTTAACGTTAGAATAAACACCATAGATCCCACATTAAAAAATTGAAAAACTAATAATAATTCCACTACCAAAGAACTTGAAAATATTAAAATTCACGTTTTTAATAATATTACTATCAAAAGTTTAGATATAGCGTCTAATCTTAAAAGCAAACTTTTTAAGGAATCTCTATATGTTTTGCAGTTAAGAACTTTTTATCCCTATTTATTAAACTCTTATATTAATAGTAAATCTACTTTTTATGCTACTGTTTGGGAACAATTCAGTCTTTTTAACAAAAAACGCAAAGAGATACCAGAAGAAATATCAAAAAAGTTAGAACTTCTCATATCTTCAGTCAAAATTTCAAGATTTATTTGAAGAACAACATTTCAAGAAACATATTCTTAACTACCTTCATTCCCTGCCTTAGAGAAATCTTATTATCATTCAAAATTTTGTCAAAGATAAATTCAAAGGAAATAATCTCATTAAAGATTCAGTACTTGATTTCATTGAATTCAAATTATACTGGGCTTCTTCCAAAAATTAAAAAAAAATTCTGTACCTTTAACTTTCAACATAAAAATTATGATTATCTTCAACTTCATAAAATTTTCAAACAAGCACAACAAAAATTTCCTGCAATAAATTCTAAAATTTCGGTTTGCTTCAAGTACGACAAAAAACTAACTAGTTTTATTTCTAACCATAATGAAGAAGATTTTGCAGCACCGAGATTTTGTAACAAAGAAAGTTTTCTGCCAATTGTTGACGAAGAGCACAAGCATATTATAACAGGAAATCTGGACATCATTCAAGATCAAGAAATTAGACTGCTTATGAAAAAAGGAACAAAGTTTAACCTGTTAAATTCATTAGTAAATTACATTACATAGAAAGTCTGTCTACAGGTATTGATTATTTCATCTTGAAAGTTTGTTCTCAGCTTAGTTTACCTTCGCATTTATTCAAAGAACAGAAGAATGAAATTATTACTCAAGGCAAAAATAAAACTGAAAAACTTCAAGGATTTAAAGGAATTAAAAACTGGAAAAATTTACTTCTGAGAATTTCAACATTAAAAAAAGCAATTTACCATAACAAATATTGATAAGGTAAAAAATAATTTCAGTATATTATGAAAGAAATTCTACAATAATTTATTTGAAAATGATCTGAATAATTCTTTTACCCATAGTATCTGTAAGAAATTTTATCTGTAAATATATTTTAATCACCAGTAGAGGGCGTAAATTCTTCATGATGTATATTTCTTGTCCTTGGATCTGGCAGCGTCAGCATTCTGGATTGAGATTTAACACGTGTTCTGTGATTATCGAGGTTGCTACTGAGCTTTTTGTAATGGATTGTCGGCTCAACTTGACCAATGGTGAGTATATTGACTTTTGTACCTAGTAACTATTTGCATGGTTATCCGATTTACGCACCATGGATCGTAAAGATCTAAATTTTAAGGGAATACGGATTTCGGCAATTGAATACGTTACCCGAAGTATCAACTCAATCAAAATGGAGAAGTTATTTAAGAATTCGTAAATTCACGATGAAGATCCTGAAAAAAAAATGATTTAATCCACGCCAAAAAAGCACAGGATTATGATACCGAATTAAGTACCATAAAAATTCTCTTAGAAGAAATACAAAAATCCCAAGATGCCTCTTCAGAGATAAAATCAAGTGAGAACATAAAAGCTTCTATCACCACAGTTGATAGTGGCCAGTCCACATCACACGCAAATCAAACTGGCAAAAAAAACGTGCCTTTATTGACAGTGATGGATTTACTTCACCAAGACCATCAACAACTTCAACTCTTAATGAAATTAAACAATCTAATAAATTCGCTGATTTAGCAGAAGATGACAGCATGGATGATGAAGATCCTGGCTCAAACCTCCTTATCGTTTGTTATGGAAATTACATCATGGAAACTTGAGTATTAATTTAGAAAATGCCAAGCGACATTTAGTAGTTTTGTTTGATAAATTAAAAAATGATGAATGGCTTAGGGAGAATTATGTTAGCATAATAAACGAACAGTTAAAAAGTGAAATAATTGAAGACGGTGAAATTGAAAGTTTTGACAGTAATAAAATGCATTACATGCCACAGTCTCCAGTGGTAAGAAAAAAATGTATTAAAAACTAAAGTCCATATCGTGTTTGACGCATTTGCGAAGTGTAACAACGGGGTATCTCTGAATCATTGTTTGATGCCTGGCCCAAATTTGAATCCTTCTCTTTTGGACTTAATTGCGGTTCAGACAATACAAACACGCGTTTTCAACCGATATTGAAAAGGCCTTTCTCCATATTAGAATTTCTGGAATTGATAGAGATGTGCTACGGTTTTTATGCTTTGTTAATAATTACAATTTGAAACACTATAGAATGACTCGCGTTCCTTTTAGTGTGTCATGTAGCCCTTTCATTCTGGCGTGCACTATAAAAAGCATATAAAGAAAACAGAGGTAAAAAATCCAGATATTTTTCAGATGTTGAATGGTTCGATCTATGTAAATGATGTTTTCTGTGGGACAGATTCCGTGGAACAGACTTTTAAATCAAGTACTGGAGCCTGTTGCGTGCTTAAAGATGCCGGAAAGAATTTGCGTCAGTTTAATTCAAATTCAGAACTCAAAAAACTTTGGGATGATTACGGAAGTAAAGATGTAATTTCCTTGAACATAGATAACTTGTGCGAAACATTAAATAGCTGTAGAAACACCACAAAAAGAAATATATTTAAGGTGACTGCTGCAATTTACGATCCAGTAGGTTTCCTGGCGCCTTTTGTATTACGTGCAAAACTGATAATGCAAAACCTTTGGCAGCTGGGTTTAGAATTTGACCACGAAGTACCAATTGAATGTAAGCAGTTGGGGTCTGAGTGGAGCTGCGAAATTGAGAAATTAAAGAAATTTGAAATTCTCGAGAATATTTTCCCGGCAAATTGAATCAAAATAAAGATATCGAACTGCATTTATTCTGTAATGCAACTATTAAAGCGTACGGTGCAGTCGCATATTTTAGATCGGTTGAGGAAGGGCAGGTAGCATTCATTATGGCAATATCTAGAATTGCATCTGTAAAACAAAAACTCACACTTCCAAGGCTATAGTTGCTAGGAGCATTAACATCGGCAAGACTTGCTAAAAATTTAAAAGACCTGTTTTCAGTTCAAGAAGAAAATATTTATCTGTGGACTGACAGTATGTTAGTGGCTCAGTGGATACATCGTGCTCCTGAACGTTGGAAAATGTTTGTAAAAAATCGAGTATCTGAAAAACAATCATTAACTTGCCCAAGTAACTGGAGACATTGTAATGGGAAGTCCAATCCAGCGGATATTTTATCTCGAGGATGTTCAGCCAAATATTTGTTGTCTTCAAAATCATGGCATTCGTTTTGGACCAGACTGGTTAGTTGAATCGGTGAGTGCTTGGCCTAGTAAATTTATTGCGATAATGGAGTTTTCTGATGCTGAATTAGAGCGGCGGAAAAAGTGCATAAATGATACCACAATACTATCCTCTATTGCAGAAAATTCTAATCCTCTGTCGAAGCTTGAAAAATATAGTAAATTAATTAGAGCTGTTAGAATGACTGCAAGGCTATTCAAATTTATTCACAATCTAAAAAATAAAACTGACAAGATAACAGGACCCTTGACTGCAGAAGAACTCTTTGCCGAAGAATTTTATTTGATAAAAGAATTTCAATATGAACATTTTTCTGATGAAATTAATAGTTTAAGGATGGACAGTTGATTTCAAAAAACTCAAAATTTATGAACTGAATCCTTTCCTAAGTGAGGAAGGGGTTTTGTTAGTAGGAGGAAGACCACAAAAATCAAGATTTCATGAACAGCATACTGTAATTATTCCTTCAAAAACTCATTTTACAGATCTTCTGGTACGTGATGCACATGAGCGAGTTTTTCATATAGGTGTAGCTAGTACTCTCATGTTCCTTCGTAAACTAGGTAATTAGATCCAACAAAATAGGAAACAGGTTATAAGAAACTGTGTACTTTGTCAGCGTTATAACTTCCAACTGAAGCAACAAATCGCAGCACCATTATCTTCATCTAGAATTGAAAAAGCAAAACACGACTTGAATGTGAAGGATATCGTGTTAATACATGAGCATTTGCCACGTAACATGTGGAGATTAGGAAAAGTTCTCAAAACGTTTACTGGTAGAGATGGACTAATTCGCAGTTGTGAAATAAAGACTGAAAAAGGCATTATAAAGAGACCTTTACAGTTATTAGTTAAGTTTGCTAAGAGTACTAAAATTGTGTGATAGTACATTTCCTCAAAACATAATTTTAATGTAATCTTAATTTTTGTATGTATGTTTAATATATTTAAGGTATGTATGTTTCATATTTAAAGTTGAAATGTATATATTAGAACAATTTAAGGTTGTAGAAATGTATAAGTGTATTTAAAATTTAATTTAAATCTAAAAAAAATAGGTTTCTGGTAATAGTTCTAGTATTTAGTTGGATTATTGAAATGTTAATTGTTTAATTTTATCTTGAGTTATAGAGATTCTTGTTTAAATACCTGATGCTTGAACAGAAATATTTCAATAATCCTTGATAAATAAAAATTTACTTGAAATTATTAAAATATATATAAGTATTTACATGTTCTTGATGTTTATATGACATTTCCTTGATTACAAAAACTTGAATTTGTATTGAAATGCATAAAGATTCTTGAAAAATGTTCATGTATCACTGGTAATCTTAATTTTTCTAAACTACTGTTCAGCCGGGTCCAATGTGTAAGAAATTTTATCCGTAAATATATTTTAATTGCGAATAGAGGGCGTAAATTCTTCATGATGTATATTTCTTGTCCTTGGATCTGGCAGCGCCAGTTGAATATGTGTTGGAATTGAATAAACTTGAAACCTGAGCCGCATATTCTTTTGCTTTCTTGATTGTGCAGTGATTTTAATTGAATAATGATTCTTGATACAGAATAACATGAAACCTTGTGTGTTATATTATTATATATTTATCAGTATCTGCAAAAATAAAGAAAGAACTGTTATTAACAAAATTTCTGCTTTTCTCAAAAAAATGGAGAATTTTTCACTTCACTACAAATAACAGATTTGCCAATCGCTTATGCCCTACCAAAATTTCATAAATTCCTGTAAAATTTAGATTTATAGCCAATAGTACTATAAACTCCAAGAATAATTTGATAATATTTTTACCACTCTACTTAAAATTATTTGTAATATAGTTTTTGAACAAATTAAAGAAGATAAAAACTTCTGCTGTATTTGTGTTCTTTTTTTCTTTAAATTTTTTTTAATTTCATAAAATTTTTGAAATTTCGATAATTGGTTTTAACAATTTAAAAAATTCTTTGTTGTATTTATAGCATTATTTGAAATTTATTGATTATGAATTTAAATTTTCGTCTTTGTGAACAAGTAGTTCTAAATTTCTTTGTCTTTACTAATATTTTTTCAGCAGCTTAGAGAGCGAAAATACTAGGCATGTTTATATTTTTTTAATGTTTTGTAATTGTATATTTATATATATTACAGGATCGATCTCCGCTGCTAACCCCAATGGATGTGTACAGGCTCTTTTCAAGTGATGTGCGAAAGTTTACTGCAATGAACACTCAACCGTTTCCAGTGACGGAACTGCGAAATAAAAATTAGGAATTTGATTTAATGCCTTGTGTTGAAAGTTTCAACGATCGCTGATGTTCGGGTGCTGTGATCTGCGTTTCTTCTGTTTCAAGGCCATAGCGTGACGACATCTCTATACTTCTAACCCTGTGCTTTTCAAGTGTCTCAGTCTTCAAATATGGTGTTTTTCCAAATGTGAAAAACATTTTAGTGAATTGGGAATGATTTTTCTTGCAAGATTTGTTCATCGTCTCATTTCTAAGTCTGTGGTCTGGATTTTTTCTAAAGATTTTATTTAGTGCAACTAAAAATATCATATTGAAATTACTAATCATTATTATTATATTGAAAATCTGAATACATATTGCTGCTTCTTAAAAGTATAGTATTGTTTTATGAAAATGATATTAAAAATTCGAACTCTAATACTTTAGTGAGGTTAGTGAAGAAGATTTAATTATTTTTCTGGAAGGTTGTTAACATAAATATATTTTGAAATTTGTGTTGAAAATTTTGAATAAGAATTTTATAATTATTCTAAAAATGAAGTGGATACAAAAATAAGTGAAATTAGTACAGATAAGTAATATGAAATTATGGTTAATGCATGTTAAAAATTTATGGGTTGCTGTAAAGTATAAAGTATGTTGAGAGAGTACTGGTTCCGAAACAGAGACCTATTATTACCTCTGTACAGTTGTTCCTTTTACCCTCTTCATATAAGATAATGCTGAAGGCTCTCATTTCATGAGTGTAATTTTTTTTATTATGGAATGTAGTAGTGCAGTTCTCAAAGGCCAGTTACCTTATGTAAGGAACGGAGGCTTTTTCAAGTAACTGCCTAGGCACCCTGAGCCACCAGTGCAAAACACACTGGTTAGCTCAAGAGGCTAGCCCTAATGATGGATATGTTTGTTTAGAAGTATTGCGAGGCCTTTCAGTTTGTTAATTCAGAAATTGCAAGACAATATTGGTAAAACCATAATTTTAGCAATATTATTATCAAATTTATGATGTTAAAATATAAGAATGAAAATTAGGTGTGTTCTGAAAATTTTGAAATTTATTTTGATTATTCAAAATCAGTAATATGTGTACAAAGGTTTTTCAACTGTGATATATTGTGTTCAAAGCTTTACAAAGACTTCTCTGAAGAAATTTAAATTATATGGACTGCAAATTACAAAAACGTTTGGACTTAATTTTTAAAGGACTCTAAAATATTATCTAAAAAATTCTACATAAATTATATAAGTTTATATTTAGCAATTTTGTAAGTAATTTTTTTGGTCAAAATTTCAAAATTGGTATTTTTTCAAATTATTTCTCTTCATTTGCTTTAACGCTTTTCCTTTAAAAAGGCATCTCTATCGCTACGCCTTTCTTTCTTTGACGGGGGGGAATATGTAAGAAAAATAAAGAATATGTCTAAGATTAAATTAACAACGTAAATTTCTCTTCTCAATTCTAAAAATAATAACCTCTCTACGCACTGCGTCTATTCTAGATTGATCCATGCCATATGACTCTTACATAATTCTGATGATGTAAATGGAACTAAAAGTCAAGTAACCAATAATAATTTTACAGAAGTATTAACTATCCAATCAAAATGCATTGTAAACCAAAACTAACTCAGTCTGAATTGGGATTTCACCCTGAACGTAACGCCCTTGCTCTTTACGCTTCGGTCAAGTTGGACTGCTGTCTGCTTTCTTCTTTCTTACTGAAAATTAATCTAAAATGTGAACTATTTTGGAACAAGCACATTTCATGTGCCAAGTTGATTGTGGCCACAACAAGCAGAAATAAAAAAATGAAGATTTAATCTGCCTTCGTCTCCAATTTCCTATTCGTTATAGATCAACACTTCTACGACATTAAAATTCCTACTGGTCATTACTTCAGACTTTTTTTTAAAAGTATAGAGCACATATTTCGCTCGGTATTATCGATTTGTTAGACAACTACTTTATGCAGGCTCGTCCTCTTTTGAGTAATTATGAGAAAAACTGAAGTAAAGTATACTGTCAAGCAGTAGATATTTCTTCTTGCAGTGGGTCATTGTTATTTCCTTCTCTGAGAATAGCCGTGCATTAATGCAGTAGATGTAGCAAGGAGGTGAGAATATTCTAACCTGAGATGTAGCGTTGGATCGTCAGCTTGTGAATAACAACAGCAGATTTGACCTCTTCCTCATTTCCTCTTTTCTCTGGCGTTCCTATTCTTAGACACTTAAAAAAATTGCTGCAATATTGACTTCTTCCAACTTTCGTTTCTTTATATTTCTCTTTTGTGCATATGACAGTTGCTTAGATATTTTTAACCTAGAACTAAACAAAAATATTATTTTTAACATGTTGCCTGTACAAGTATAAAACTGTGAGAAGATACCATAAACTGTATGCTGACTATTGTTTATATAGTGAATACTAGCACATGACGAAATATCATTTGCTCGGATGCCTTCGTATCCAATATATTCCTATGTTTTTTCCAACCAAATATTTTAAGAAAATAATAAAAACCTAAAAATTCGTTGCATATGAAATTAATTATTAAAATTTTACTATAAAACTAAAATGGTACATTAAAAAGTACTAAACGAAATAGTGTCCAAGTAAATAAAATCTTAACATTGCATATCATTTCACTATACAAATGTGAGGAAAACATATAACAAAAACCCAACACGACAAAACTGACAGGGTTCTCATAGAACGTTCAGCAAGTGTCTGTAAATGAAATCTTAGAAATATTGCAATTAGATAATCTCAGTAGTATCATTTATCTGTTTCCATAAACATATACACGTGAAAATACAAATATAGTGACTATGTTGCTGTATTCATACTGTAATCTGATCTAAAGGCAAACTGTTACTCATTTCTGCCATTAATTTGAATATTCATGTTGATGAGCAGATTTATCTACAGGGTCTAAGTAAGGCAAAATCTAATCACTAAACCAGCAGAAAAAAATTTTAATTTAAAAATTTATTATCTTCTGAACAACATTTTGGGCCCGCTTTGAAAGTGGGCTCTGAAGCGAGTACATCACTTTCAGCTGCCTAGTTATGGCACTGATAAGATACATCACCTCCCTATTTCAGAAAATAGTATATAGCTTAGGACAAATATTCCGTATTTTATTCAAGAGGAAAATGATTACTCTTGATTTCCGCTACTTGTAATAAATAAAAAAAAAAAAAAAAAACTAGTTTCAATGGAAATTAGTATTTTTTCCTCCATGAGTATTCGTAAATTTCATAAAATTGTTCAGTGGCGCCATCTACTGGAAGCTTATTATATCAATCTTGGAAATTAATTGAAATTAAGTAATGACCAATTTGAATTGCTCTGTTGAATAGTTTTGTTCTTGTTGTTTAATCTTTATAAAACTTGTATCAAGAAAATAATTTAAGGATTCAATAAAAATTTTAAAAATATTATGAGCATTGCATATTTTTTCGCCAAAAGTTGGACTATTATTACGGTTTTTTGTTTTTATGATTCATACCCTTAGGATAAACCTGTAACCGCGTAATATGCCACTTAAATTTGTTTACAGTAACAAAATCCTGCAATAAATTAATGAATGCCGCAACTTCAAGAGCTCAAAGCCCTAGGAGAGCCTTTAGCGTTCTGTCACGCTGAACTGCATTTACATGTTTACACTTTATAAAAAAAAAAAAAAAAAAAAAAAAAAAAAAAACTTCTACAAAATATTATCACTTGAAAATAATCTATGAATTATCTATGTTCCACAAAATGTGAACATAATGCGATGACGAACCTTTTGATATACAGAAAACAAGCTATACCACTGTGTTATGTACCTCAAAACTTCAAATGAAAGCAAATTTGAATAAGACATGAAAAGAGCTGTTTATATTTTGTTTTAGCACTTTTAGCTAAAACAAATTATACACCTTGTTAAATGAGCACTTTCGCATCATTACTGATGAAGATCATTAGTGGTATTTGGTGAGGTAATGATGTTTAGCCTTATTGGTAAAAAAACTTCTAAATTCCTCGAGGCAAGGGCGTGGCAAAGGTCGACAAAAAGTATATTAGCTTGGATCAAAAGCGCTATTGTTCATTAAAAGATCAATAGCGCTGTTGTTCATTAAAAGATCAATAGCGCTGTTGTTCATTAAAATCAGAAAACTTCAATGGAGAACTCCAGGAATTTTTTTGCTAAAATTTCCAGAACTCCGATTTCTTGAAACGATTTTGCACATATCAGATTTTATTCTCAATAGATAAAGTTAGCTTGTATTAAGAATTACTGAAGATAAATCCTCTTCAGTATAATTTTAATAAGGTATTTAACAATCTCTGTAAATGCATTTTTATCCTATCGAATCACGCAGAAAACGAATACATTATAACGAATGATCATAATCGTGAAAACTGATTTAATACTGTCATCAGTTGTAGACATTTTATGAAAAGGCAGCACTTGATGATATTTCATGATTTTATGCATCATTGTCAAAGAACAATCGTTTTAATGATTTAAAACTACACTAATATTACCAGCATGCTTTATTTAGAATGGAGATATGTAGACATTCGCCTTCCAAATCAGACAAAATTTAAAATCGGTAGAAGAAAATCTGGTATTTTGCATAAAACCTGCACATTTTCCTGAAAACTTATAAGTCCTAATCAGATGTTCATAAAATTATCCAATGTTTGTGTTTAAGAAATATTTTAATAGTTTTAGAAGATTTTCATGCATGAAAAATTACATGACGTGTATCAATTCGAATAAGAATATTACCTAGAAGGGTCTCAAAACGGATTTAGCCTTCTTTGAAGCTTTTCATAAATATTGTTTCTTAAAATGATTTCTTATACAATTTGTATT
The DNA here is from genome assembly GCA_000611955.2 of Stegodyphus mimosarum. Classification (NCBI taxonomy): domain Eukaryota; kingdom Metazoa; phylum Arthropoda; class Arachnida; order Araneae; family Eresidae; genus Stegodyphus; species Stegodyphus mimosarum. The sequence goes on from KK122165.1 coordinate 952,208, forward strand.
AGACATGGTTTATATATCCTTATGTCCAGTCAGAGCCTTGCCCCACTGTTTGCCGAATAAGATGCTTACTTAAGAAAAGGAAATAGCAGTGGGACAAAATTAAATTGCAATAAATCAATGATTATGAAAAAAGGAGTGAACCGAAATCTTTATATAGGACGCAATTTTCAAATTTGCCGTAAATTAAAATGTACAAACATGATTCTCTTTTAAATGTCTTTAAAAATGTGTGAAATTTTTTACTTCTTAATTTTCGAGGAATACCCGAAATCGAAAGAAATTCTGCGATTTTTCTGTAGAAATTGACAGTGCTCCTATAAAGAATCGAACCTATGACTTACCAGTAACAGGATAAACGGATATACAGTTAGCTTATGCGACGTACTTGACAGAGCACATGAGATGGATGCATTAGTTCTTTACAAATTCATTATTTCAAAAATGCTGTAGCATTAGAATATTTTCCCTTAATATTTAGAAAAATTCATCTAAAGCTGACTGTATATGCGTATTTTAAATTAATATCAAATGTCTGGCATTTTTTACTCAATGAAAAAAGTATTATGATAAATATGCTAAGCTAGAAACGTAACTTTTGTAAGCAAAATATGAATTTTTTTATTTCACTTCTATAAATTCTGACTGTTAACATTATTTTATCAATTATTTCCAGACTTAAAAGACACTGAGATAAAATTCTTTAAAAGTAAACTTTTATTACGTAAAAACAGCTTTTTCAGGATTTCCTAGGATTTTCTCCGCAAAAAATTACTAGTAGCCAGCTTTTTATAGAGAGACTTGCAATAAATCATTTTCAGAACAGCCGAATAACTTCCCGTTCTATTTACCTACGTGGTACTAAAATTTTTGCGTTAAGTTATAATCGAGTAGCTTAACTGTTTTATAATTTTGCATTTTCCTTGTGTACTTTATGACTTATATTTATGGGTTTTATTTTTATTCCGAATTTTACTAGATCTTCTACACTTTACATTATTTTACATGAAAATACCAGACTAGATTATAATTTTTTTGATAATTAAAAAAATTATGTATATGTATGCTATTGTTAAGAATTTTGTATTATGTAAACCCTTTTAGTGAAATTATATGTATGTTTTGTTTAATGTAACATGAAATGCTTGAAAAGCGAAGCCTTCCCATAAAAATAAGGTTACAGGGCCATGTTTGTTTAACACTGAGGTAAATGGCTATCTCACTAAGTTGGCGAGATTTCGCCAAGCCGGTGATAGTTATGGAAACTAATTTGGCGGAAAATAGCCAAAAGTCACCCAATTTTACGACTATTTGGCGACAATTTGGTCCGGTTCCGGCAAAACTGTAATTTAGTAACTGAAATTGAGTCCTACATGCAATTGTAACCGTAGCCGGTACTATATGTAACTATAAACGTATCTGCCTCTCAGTAATTTTCCTGTTTCTGCTGTCAAATAACAAACTGCAGAAAGAATTTCTGTTTTCGAGCAGTAATTTGGAAAGGAAAGGGTTTGTGCTGTCAAACAAGAAATCGAAGAAAAGAGTTTCTGCTGTTCAATAACACATTGATCAGGGAGTTTCTGCTACTGTCATCAAGGAAGTTGACTGCTTGGAGAAATCCATAATTGCAGCAGCAAACAACTCTGACGCTTTTAAATTTGTAGTCATGTCTTTACATCTTTCTCTAAAGCTATCCACATATGATGAAAAGACCTCCTGGCACATGTGCAAGACACAGTTCTCTACATTGCAAATGCAAATGGATGGGATTCGGAAAATAAAGTCTGCCATCTCGCCGTTTCTTTGAGAACAGACTGAGCGGAATCTTTGAAACTCAGTCCTAAATTGAGAGGCTAGCCTTCGAAGCTCTGTCTTACGCGTCTGTCTTGCGTTTTCGCGAGAAGTGTTTAAAAGTCTATTTCAGCTTCCGTTAAAATCTCGCCAACAAAAGCCCACAGAAAACATCCAGCAGATTGCCACCGATGTCCAAAGGCTGTGACATCTCGCATTTTCGGACTGCCTGTCAGAAAAACGGAAAAACTTGCTCCTGCAGTAGTTCATCGATGAAATTCAGTATTTGAGATGAAAAAGGCCCTGCGAATGATAGATATCAAGTATTAAAAACTCTTTAGTATACGCCATGAAATTCGAGGTAGCTTAGAAAAGAGCTACTACCGACAGCCACACAACCAGAGCTGTGCATGTCCAGGAGCCACTAGATCAACTAAATGCTCGTCTGTGTGATTAAACCAGGCAAGTCAATTATTTGAAATGGACTAGAAGGGGCAACAAACCGACCCTGAAATGCTGGCCCTGCGGTGGTGAAGACCACGTGAGAATTAACTATAGCGTACCCCAAAGCATGGAAGTTAAGACTTTTCCCCAGAAAGGAGGCAGGAAACAAATTAGTTGCCATCTTGCAGAGCGGAGGTTGCCAGATATTCAAAAGCCCTACTTTAAACGCTTCAGACTTGCAATGAGTGGTGGCATTAATGGACTTTTCATCATCCGACATATGAGTTTCTTGCAATATAAAAATCGATACAGAAGCCAATATTACCATCATTCAAAAAGATTTTGCTTAACAATTGCAAAGTAAACTCATCTGGACACCGTGATGCGTTTGTGTCCGGTGGTAAAATCGATATCGAAAGTAAAACGTTAATGCGACGTTTTGGAAGTGATGCCTACCATCATACGGCATATGTAACATATTTTAGAAAACATTGGATACTCGAATGAAACTTTCTACGGAAAAACAATTTTTGCTTGGATTTTAAAAATAACGAATACGAATTGCAATCTGCTCTGAGATCATAAACCTGTTCGGAATTAGAGATAAAGGAATTAAATTCTGCAACCAAATAATAACTCACGACGATATCACAATACTAGCAAATACAGAATTTTTACTACCTTATTCCACGACTGACTGAAATTTACGATACAATGTAATGGAATATCCCAAGAACTTTAACGCACCGGAGAAACAATAGTAGCCTCGGCACTCGTCGACTTAACGAGAACGGTTATCCTGGCAAAAGTTGCTAATATAATAAGGCGAAAATCATTAAGAAATGCGAAGTGGTTGCAGCCTGTACTCCGTTGACCTGTGTTAAATGAACCAGTTGTCCTCAAAAATCTGGGTCTTCAGCGAACCTAATACCGGAGCTATTTAGAATGCACATCTAAGCAATGAAGTGAGGAATGCTGCTGAACGTATCATTCAAGAATTTCAAGATGTTTTCTCAGGCACATCTTCTGGGGTAAGTCGAACCAGTTTGGCTCAGCAAAGAAATGATACGGGACATCATCCACCAATCAAGCAACATCCAAGGCGTCTACTGATTGCTAAGCAGGAAAAGATACGAAACGTTTAAAGGACACCCAAGAAAGCGACTTTATCGAGTCTACAACAAGCCCTTGGGCTTCTTCTATCGTCCTGGTCGGAAAGAAAAATAGTTTGACTGGATTATTCGTTGACTATCGCCAGTTGAACGAAGTCACAAAGGAAAAACAGATAACCTCTTTCTAAGGAAGTGGTTTCGCCGATTGTATTAAAGCGTTGATATTGTCAGGTAGACATATACCCCTTGACCAAGAAAAGACGCCATTTACTACCAGAAAAAAACTTTGGGAGTTCAAAGTTGAATTACATAATCCATTTACATAATTCATACATTCGGGCGTCTCAAGAGTACACTGTTTACACGTCTTTCTTACGAAGCCTGCTGATACTCGTGGATGTTATCATCATCGACGGGAAAAGATTTGAAGAACATTTAGAAAATATTAGGAAGGAGCTTCTGAAACTAAACGAAGACAATCTAAAGTCCTGCCAAATGGAAATTGTTTAGGCCGGAAGTGACTTAATTCTGAAATGTTATTTCCGCCGAAGGTGTGTGTATGAATCTAGAAAATGTGTCGGCACATATTCAAGACTAGAGACTCCCCGAAAATGTCCATGAACTGAAAAGTTTCCTAGGGCTTTTCACCTATTACAGGATATTTGTGAAAGACTTTTTTTTCCATCGCAAGATTCCTTTACAAACTGACAGAAAGCAAGGAAAAGTTCTTGTAGACCAAAGAACTTGAACATGAATTCAAGAATCTGAAGGAGACTTTAACATATGGGACAATCCTGATAGATCCCGAGTACGATAAACCATTTATTCTTGACATGGATGCGAACTATAAGAGGGTAGGTGCTAGAAAATAAGCGGTCAAGAACGTGTCCTGCCATCCTGGAGCAAATGACTATCTAAACTGGAGAGGAATTACTATGTCACCAGGAAAGAGCTGCTCGCTATGATTAAAGTCTCAGAATATTTCCACTATAACATTTACGGCAGAATATTGTTGCTCCGTACAGATTATACATCGTTAACCTGATTATTAAATTTCGAGAAACCTGAAGTACAATGGCCGGATGGATACAGAGGCTCCATGAATATGACAACAGTCCGTAAAACGAAACGATCGGCGCACGAAAAAGCCAACGCCCTGTCTAGAATACTGACAGAAAGCTGCCGATATTATTACAAGGTCGAAGCAAAATACCAGCTGGATAATCCGTCACACGTCAAACTATACTTTCAACATCGTCTGACCCAGACACGTGGAGTGACGAAGAAGTCAGGCATACTACTTGGAAGATGGCCACATTAAACCCTTAACTGATTTAATGGAGTCTTCAATTAGGAAACTTACCTGGTAGGACATTTCGATCTACAGTCGTACGAAAACAAATTTGGGCTCTTTGGGGCTCACTCGAGACAGCATCTTGAAAATCGAAACGAATGATATGAAAGGTATTCCGATGTCCGCTGATTTTTCAATGATTCCGGATTCCAGAGATTAAAAATAATATTGTCGAGATTATCCCCGATGCCCATTGTAACAAGAGACGGGACGAGGGCCGTTAAATGAAAGGAATTGTGGATGAGAAATGATCCGTTTTCGGCTTCAGATTTGCAGCACGATGTCCATTTCATATATTACTTCTTAACTCCATGATTACAGCTTCCTTGGTGACCATCAACCATACTTGGTGACCAAAGCTTATAAAGTATGTGAGCAGAAATGGAGCAGTGTTTGCCCGTGTGTTGTGCAACAATACGAAAAGGAAACGAAAATATTGTCTTTTCTTAAAACTACAAACTTGCATGTTTATGCAAATAAGAGACTTATAAGCTTTGCTGTGGGAAATAAATATACGATAGCTTCATGTTGTTTAAATGGTTTTATTTTTTAAAAAAAAAGGAAAAAGAAAACGAAATTTTATATCAAATTGTGAATAATCATTTGTGAAAATTCATAATGACATTATGATTTAACATAGTTACAAAGAGTATGGTAAATAAAACATACAATTTAGGCAATAAATGTTCTGAATAATAAGTGACAATTACCATAATGCCAAGGCGTACAGTATACACTAGTATGATGTCCACGGTTACCCCCAAAATCACAGTTAATTCGAAAGCAGTTTAAGAAAAAAAGCGTAAGGAAAGAGGAATAACCCACATTATTATTGACCGAAATAAGCTGTTAAAAATTTATCTCTATTTCTAAGCAGTTTCATTTGTAAAAAGTTATGATGTTAACCAATGCATTTTCTTCTTTTTTGTACTCCCTGTAGAAATTTTGCTTTTTTCCTAACTTTTCTGGCAGCACTTTTTCCATCGTTACTCAATAAACGATTTTAACATCTTACAGACAACGCCCGTTTAGTCCGCCTCTAGTTAATCTGAGTTGACTATACTAGCAATTTGGAAAATATGTGTCATTACATAAAATTCAAATGTGAGGTTTAATTATAAGGTTTATTTTAATTTACATTTTATTTCGTATGTTAAATATTTCCTACATTTTTTGCTTCATTTAGTAGCAACAGAAAAGTGTAAACTGAACTAAGTTTAAAAAAAAAGAGGGGATAATTTAGATTTAAGGATAGCGCGTTGGTGAATTCGCCCAGCGTTTGGTGATCTTGTAACTTTCTGCGCGTATGGCCGACTGAGTATTCTGGTTGGTGAGAGAATCTTATAATTTAATTACTTAATTAGAAGCGCTAATAATATAAATTCGGTTGTTAGGTTAAATATTTTGATTTGTAAATATAAAATTACTATTGTATTAATAAAACTTCACTAACCGAATTTTATTTTTATGCGTTTTCATTTGCATTATCTGATGTGAGGATTTAGGAATTAAAATTTGCATTTCTTGTTTCTGATATCTTCAAAAATAAATACAAAAATAAAGGCGAAAATTCCTCTATACGTAATAGAAGTTGCGAGAGGAAAAATTTTTCTTTTTTCTCACACGTGCTTGACGTTATTCTAAACATCTATTGAGTTCTCCTCTTTCTAAATGCGTAGGTAAATATACGGCACAAAGCTTCAAGAAAATCCATCATTTCGACTAATGATATTCCCATCCAGATACCGATGTAACCACCAATGTAACTGAACAGCTCGACAGTCTGAAAAAGAAAAACACATTTATATTGAAGTATAATTTACAGTAGGTTAATTTCTTCTTTCATCTGGAGCTGCTCATGAAAAATTTATGAGAAATTTCAGAAGATAATGCTTACTTGAATTATCAACAAAAAGATACTAAGTGCAAATACAAATAATAACATAGAAAAAAGCTATCAAAGCCATGCAGATCTAGGACTTGCCGTCGCCAACAGTATTATCAGCCGGCAGTTGATTCGCCGTGAGCAATTTCGCCGTCAAGTAGAAATGAAATCCATAATAAAAATTGATTATGATAATTACGCATAGTTTGGTTAGGAAATTTTTTCAGTAGGGTAAAATTATCATATTTCATAATAATGTGCTAAACCTTTGTATTATCGTTTCCAAAATTATGTAAATACAATATTTACATGATTCATCAAAACTTCTTAGAAATTTTTAACAGCTCGTTCAGAGAAACCACTAATGCAAGCAGGAAATATTAATTGAAAATGGAATTAATTTTGCATCTTGTTAACACATTATTCTCTTCAAATTAATAAATATATGGATAGATACAGAGGCTGTTCGCACATTTTTTAGACGATGTATATTGTGTTCACAAAACTGAATTACATAAAATTCTTGTGTTTTAAATGTTCTATTTGACATCCCTTATTCTGAACTATCTTTCGACACCGCAATTTCCAGGATAATAATGCCTTTTGAAGTGTCAGAAGAGGAATTCTATCCCATTCCTCCCGAACAGCTTTCCAGAGTCCTATTAGGGTTTTGGGACAACATTTGGATAATGCTATTTTTAAAAGTCCGAAAGCACAAAAATCCATAGCTGACAGACACATCGGGAGATTTAGTAGGGATATCAGTGAAGGTTATGGCCATGATACCAGTTTTTTGTTCCATTTCTTTTAGGAAATTTACAGGGGATTTTGATGTGTGACTGCTAGCTTTGTCCTGATGGAATCTCACAGATTGATGGCACTGTGGGTAAAGCGATGGTATTTCATTCAGAAAAATTGGCGACAAAATATGTTCCTGTTAGTATTTGGAGTTAATCTTGACATTTTTTGCACTCTCTTTATTTTTAACTTGCCATTATAAGAAAAACTAGCAACAATCATAAATCTTTTAGAAAAACTTTCTTTCGATTCTTTGAACCATGTACTTAAATTTTTCTCCCCTTTTATGATGATAAATGGCTATTTTTTTGTTACAATCATTTAAATACACCCATGCTTCATCTATTGTGACAATTGTTTTCCATTTTTCTTTGGATAAGTGTTTCTCATATAGAGTTCTGCAGCGTGTCCTGCGTTGAGGGATATGCTTTGGAAGAAGACGATGCACATTGCGTTTTTTCGCTATCTTAAGATTTAAATCAACGTTTATCATTTTGTTTACAGTGGACACCGAGCATTTTAAAGATTTTGCAACTGTACTTTGACTAGGGGGATTTTCTTTTAACATTACCTTTGCAATAGTCGAAGATGTCCGTTTTTTCCTTGGATGCTTGTTTGGAATTTTTGTCCCACTTGAGGCTCCAATTTGATGTTTTTTTTTCCTTTCTTGTTGATGATATTACCTATCGACGCTTTAGATATCACAAAACCATGACTCTCACATCGCTTTTGGATAACGGAGTATGCATATTTCTCTTCGGAAAGAGCGTAAATGTAGCCTTCGAACCACTGCTTTGTTAAATTCGCCATTTTCAATAAAAACAAAACTTTCAAGCCACAGACGATAATTTTGACTTTTAAAAACATAGTACAATTGCAATTACTTCTTTTGCAGCAAACGATTTTTTATTACCGCTTACCAAAATTGTCTAAAAAATGTGCGAACAGCCTCTGTATACTAATGAGTTTACTTTCATGTCGTGAATAACGATACATTTGTATAAAATTGAATACAAAAACATTTTATGTATTTTTAAAAGGATTTTAAATCATTTGTTCTAGGTAATGTTTAATTAATTCTAGGTGATGGGGTTATTCGCAAAAGCTTTTTTTCTTTTAAAATTTCAGACAGACAGAACTATATCGCAGAGAAACAAAATTATTAAAGTAGATAAACGTAATATAATATTTGATAACAAAGTTTAGGAGAAATAGCATGGCGTCGAAACGGCGGCGGTGAATAGTCCCATTCCTGTGCAATAAAATGGTACATACCATGTTCACTAGCGTGATATTCCCCCCCCCTTTTTTTTTACTAATTTTATACTACGAAAATTCAAACAGGAAAGTCATACGAATGACGTCACTTCAGAGAACGCGGTTACAGTTAAGAACAAAACAAATTAAAAGTATTCACGGATAAACGACGGTATATTATTTCTGTAACAAAAACTTACATCTTAATAAGAATACACAATAATACTAACTTTTGAAATTCAACTTCTCTGTATCTTGAACCTTGTACACTCTTATTATTATCCCTTGCTACTTTCTAGGCCTCCAATCATTTAATGCTGTTGAAAGTGTTGTCTGTGTCATTTGCTACAATTTACAAGTCTTCGCCTTACCACTGTCATCGTGTTTGTTAGCCATGTCACCCGTTCAGTTTGTCTTCCCATGTGCAGTAATCTTCAAAACCATTAAAAACATTGCATATCCCCCTTTTTTAAACTCTTTACTGTTAACTATTGTTACTATACGCTTTACTATTGTTTTCATTAATTAGAGCCCATGTACTCAAAATTCACGAGAAAATAATTTAGTAAGTCGGAAAGGAGTACCTGCTATACAGCTTAAATTAAATCACATTATCCTAGCATATTTTCCTTAATAGCTCTTTATAGACACCTTATGCACATATTTAAAATGCCTGAGAAAATCTACTACAAAAGTGCATCTGCATATTAAAGCACAAAACAGCCTATCCATTCCGTCTTATCACACCCCTATCTGAACGATAGAAAGTTCATAAAATAATATGTATAAATTAACACAATATTATGTTTAAAATTTATATATCTTCAGCTCAGCTCTGTAAAACAAAAATTGAAACGGAATTCAGTTATCAGCAAAGAAAAGCCAATACTATTCTACATCAATAAAACTAAGGGTTATATTAAAAAGAAACGAATTTTATTCACAACGCAAAAAACTGATTTTTCATTTAAAATTAATGTGCTGAAAGAAAATTTCTTCTATGCTAAACACTGATGCCTCGGATAATAGCTGCGCTAATGATATGTTATTCGATCTCATTAATTATTTCACTTGAATCTCAGACGCTTTATAAAGTATTTCTCCCGCCTTCGTGGTGTAGTGGTTAGTACGTTCGGAGCGTATTCGAAAGGTCCGTGGTCCGAGTCCCGGAGTGGGCATTGCTCATTTTTCACCTCTCCTGCTTTCAAAAAATGCCTAATGACTCTACGGCTTTATTCTTATAATGCAATAATTTTTTAAAACACTACATCAACGATTATCCTATTTCTCTAGCAAAAATATGAAAAATAAAATTTGTTTCAAATATACTATAACCATGGAGAGTCAAAACCATAATGAAATTCTGTGTAATAGGCTACTTTTTGTTTCTTTAATTATAGCACCTTTGAAGAATTTGTGGATCTGTTTAAAGAGTACAGTATAACAGAAAACTTAAACATTATACAACACCTCAAAGTGTAATGAAATTTGCTACTAATTATACAATCGCCAGTTATAGCTACAACCAAACTTCGGGGTTTATGAAATTAATAATAATGTAAAACTCTATATCATAAAATGCAATAACGAATTTTGCTACAAAATTAGAACCTTTACGGAACTCAACGAGAGATTAATGGAATTCTAAAAATGCATCATAAAAGTGAAAGGGAAAACTAATAATAAAATTAACTATAAGATAGTTAACACAACATATTTGTCTTTAGGGAAAAATTTTTAGTTTCTTCCATTGTTAAAGTCAGAAGCAATTTTAGTATTATCTGAAATTCCTACCATTTATGGAATTCTAGAATTTTATAAATACTCAGTTTCAGATTCAGCATTAACAATTTCGAACAATTATATGAAATTGTGCAATAAAGGATTTATTGAACAATTTTTCCAGGTGTAATTTCAAAGATCTTTGAAAACGAAAAGTTTAAGTAAAGAAATTGGTCTTCTTGTTCTTATCTTGAGAATAAATTTTTCATCACCTTTTACTTAAAAAAATGCGTAATATTCATACAAAACACAGTAAAAATTACAGAAGGTTTTACCCTATATTGCGGTCTGTGCTGATAGCGAATGACTTCCGAGACATCTAGATAGATTTGTACTGAGATGAGGCCACTGAAAATACAAAAAAAATCAACTTGCGAACTTTGTAAATAAATCTTTACAACCTTTTTAAATATAGGTTATTTTACTTGTTCTTTAAAATCGTATAGAAACAAATATAATTCATATTGTTACGAAAAATTCGGCGGTTGCGCCTGTATGTAAGCTTTCCGGCATAGCACTAGGGTTGCCATAAAATAGTGTATGGTAGGGTTGCCAGATTGGCGACTTTATCGCCCATTTGGCGACCAAATTGGCGATATCCCATGGTCCAATCGGGAAGCTTCTAGAATAATTTCCTGTCGAGATATTTCTCGAAACGTGTGGAACTTTAAGAAAAGCTATTTAAACCCTTGCGTTTCTGAGAGCGAGTAGTTAGTTGTTGCGAGTTAGTTGCAGAGCATTGTGAAGTGTTGCGAGCAGTGTGAATAGCTGCTACGCGAGAGTTCTGTGAACGGAAAGCAATCGAGATAGTGCTTTGCCGTGAAGCTATCTTTACAGTATAGCTTGACAGTGGATTGGTGATTGTTCCACGGTGTTTATTATAAGTTTAGTGTTGCCGTGAAGCTACCTTTACAGTTACAGCCTGAAGCTGTGTTGCTGATTGTTTCAGCGTATTTATTGTAGATTTTCGACGCTTTTAAAGCTGATTTTGGAACTGTGCTGTAAATAGTGATTCCTGTAAATAAATTGTGCTTTTTATTGTTCTGCATCGTGTTTTCATCGGATACTCTCAAATCCACGAACCCGTATAAACGCAACAATATATTCTAATATTTCTTCTTTCCTTGAAAGTATAGAGCTCGAACAAAGGGAAAATATCTGAACATTCTTCAGTAGGACACTATGATTGTATGCTTTTTTCTATTCTTTTTTTTTTGTAAGGAACATGCCTATAAGATTATATATTTCAATAAACAAAGAACTAAACAAAATGACACACTTAACGTTAGCAATAATTACTTTAAAATATAAAAATTCTGTCATGGTGTCCGCCGAAAAGCTCGCGGCAAAAATATCCCGGATGAAAACGTCGTGGTACAAAACATCGTGGGAGAAAAGAAAGTAAAGAGAAAACATCGCAGTTGTAAAACATCGTGTTAAACAAAATATCGTGGTCGAAAATAAAGCGGTTCAAATACTTCGCAGTTTAAAAACATTGTCGTCAAAAATATCGTGGTAAAAAACAAAGTACCTACAAATCATCGCATGAGGATAACATCGCATGTAATGCGTTTTTCAGTTTTTAAAAGTAGTAAGTGTATTTTCGAATAATGATCTGGGAGCGCAAGAAGGAAAGAAGGTTGTTTTTACTTCTGTATTTCATACTTTTGAATGAACTAATAAATTTTTGCTGAAAAACTAAGAAAGAAACTTAAGCATTTAAAATCGAAAATTAGTAGAAAATTAGTGCAACTCTATAGTACTTAACAGAATTTTAAATTTACATCGTTAATTAATAAAGGCTATTAATAAAGCAATCTTCTTTTACTTATTGATAATTTTTCATGAAAGTTTTACTGATAATTTTTCATGAAAGTTTTACTGATAATTTTTTATGAAAAATACAGTCTAAATATGTTTAGAAAAAAGAAGATAAATAACTGCATGAGGTTACCTCTACAAAAATTGTTTAGTTATTATCAAATTATTTTCTTTTACGTTAGTTAATCTGTTATTGTTTTAGTGAAAATTACATCTAGTTTTGTTTCCGTTTATTCTTAAAGTGTCGATAACATTTTCACTCTCTTTTCTTCTTGCGCTCTAAAATCATTATGGGAAATGCATTTATAACTTTTAAAACCTGAAAAACGCATGTGTGCGATGTGATCGTCATGCTATGATTTGTAGGTACTCGTTTGGGTATATTTCGTACTAGGCATCTCACGATTTAATGCATTTTTATTTAAATCAATAAAATTTAAAAGTTCAAAAAATTTTGTAAATGCGTTTATTACACTTGTGTCCATAAATTAAGGATAATTCAGAATCACACGTAAATCGAACTCTATTTCACCTGTAGAAGTATCGCACACATCTCCAAGAATAATATGCAAATTACAGGAAGCGATCAGATGACGCCGATAATACGTCACAATGACGAGAGTGTAAAATATAGTATAAAAAAGTGTACGTAAGAAATGGTAGCAAAGAAGTAAAATTGTACACAAGCGTTTTGTAAGCATCTCAATGCCACAATCGAATAGTTATGACACAGAGGCCGCATGTGTATGATTTTTTCCGTAGTAGAATTATCGGCCGCTCGAAATGTAGGCGTACTCAGATGGAAGCATCCAAGGAACTTCGAATAGTCCAAAGTGTCATCTCTAGGTGTCCTTAAGTATTGTTTTGGAATTGTTGTGTAGATTCCTTAAGTATTATTTTACAGTGCTTAATAATTTCATTAATTTACAGTGAACAGTGAAATTTCTATGCCCATGTTTGAGATTTAATTTTTAAATTATACTGTAGTTTAAACCTTTTCATTTGACTTGGGTAAAAATCTTTTAAGTCAGCAGAAAGCTTGTATAGCAACAGGCAGTTTTTGCGTTCTTACGAACGGAGAATTTTGGGGTCAAAGGTCGGCGGCCAGCTGCATTTTTCGTCTCCTTATCTTGCGGGGGGGGGACATGTGTTTTTCTCGTTCACAGGCGAACAGCTCTGGTGGCGGCGAGTGGTAAAAGTATTCGTTAACCGATTTGCGTTGTATTCGTTAACCGATTTACGATTATCGCATTCGTTAACCGATTGACGTTGTAAACATCCCTTAGTTTCGCGGGGGAAAATAGAGACTTGTCACTGTGAAAAGATAGGACTGATTTTCTTAGAATTTTGGTTGGTATTTATTGCTCTGGTTCTAGTGGTTAGAGAAGGTTACTGTTTTGTGTAGCATTGGTGAATTTTAAGTTTATGGATTTTTTTTAACCAATAGTATTTTTAGAGGCGGTCCGCTTTTGAGTGTCCCGAGTTTTTCAAATTGATCGCACAAAGAAAAAAAAAGAAGGTTTTTTGAGATTTTCGAGACTTTTTTGGAGAAAGGGAGAGCACCGGCGGCCTCCCCTTCCTCTCTTAGCCGACGCTGTCCGCTGTACGGTTGCGGGTATAGTATATTAAGGGGTACTCGAGTACTTTTCCGAGAGCTTTGCGGGCTCCTATCGTTGCATCTTCCGGGCAATTGACTGAAATCTTGCTGCTACGTCCAATCAAAGAAGACGTTGGCGTCTGTTGAGACGCTGATGTGCTTTCCCTTTGAAAAAATATCGTACTCGAAAGAAAATGGAAGGCTGCTCCCGTTGGTACTTTTCTTTTATCGTCATCGGTGAACATCGGAAGAATGGTTTTTTCCTTTCGGAAAAAAGGCGTCTTAAAGCACGCACTGATGCTCCCGGATGATTCTCCGGATGAGAAGATGGGTCGACCACCCAGATGGTATTTTGTCCTGGCGTCATCCTTATCTTGGATCCGGAAAGAAAAGGGAAGGTTGCTCCTTGACTGAGTTCAGTGCAGGATTATGAAAAGTATTCCCACCGTTGGAAGGAGCTATTTCACAGTCGAAAGTTTTCCTTCATATTTGGTGCTATAGAACAGACATATGGTTTCGCGGCTTTTCCGTGAGTTATTATTTTTTTCTCAATCGTTATGTGTATTAGTAATGATTTAAAAAATCTGAGGGAATGATTTTTATTTTTTTAAATGTTTAATTGTCATGAGTCATCATTTTAATTAAGGGAGAATAAATGTGAGATTCTATCAAGAAATGTAATTATATCTATATGTCCAAAGATAAATATACTGAGGTGTCACAGGTGACAGAATAATAAGTTCTTCCAAATAAGCTTTTCATGTGATCTTAAATTTCCTGAGTAACTATTTAAAATAATCGTAATTGTAAAGTGTTTATTAAGATTTTGGTAAGATTTGTAACTATTTAAAGACTGAAAAATTGTAAGTACTTGATTATTGCTCAGTGGTAATTATTGTAAAGTGCATGACTAGCAATTTTGGGTACAATATTGATAGTTGTACAGAGTGTCATATGAGAACTTTCCGAGTAATGTTTTGGAAAATGTTTTTGTAGAGGTAGTCTGATCAACTATCCGTAATTAAAATTTTTGAACTATTAAATAAATGTATGTTATTGATTTACTATTGTATGTTTTTTTTTTGTGTGTGTTTTTATCTTGTGGTCTACTGTAGGTCACCCATGTGATCCTTTCGGAAAACATGGCTAAACTTCCATTCGAACTTGGGTAGTTTATAGCGGGCTTGCAGAAATTAATGATGCTATAACTATACGATCAGATTTATTAATTTAACTGAACTGGTGTTTTGATTTCTTAGTGTGAGATTTATCTTTTCTTGGAGTTTTGATTGGTTCTGTGCTATGCTTGAATGAAAAGGGTTTGTGGCTATCTCTAAAGTTGAATTGAAATTTATGTTTTCAGGAATGTCGGCTATTGCTGTCCACTTTTAGTTGTGGATTTTGAGTCGAAAAGGAAAATAGTGGATTTTTAGCCGAAATTTCTACCCCCCCCTTTAAGGAACACATGCAAATAATCCGATCCCTATCTGCTGTGGCCTGACTAAACAGTTTCCTTTACTCCAAATTATTCATACCCACAACTGCATATATGGCGATAACTTGCAAACTTGGCTTCTATAGAGCAGTCGAACAACGGTGCGATACAATTTATATGAATTTAACAATGTTTAAAATTAATTATAATTTAAAATTAAAGAGGAAGATATGAAGTAATTTTTGCTCTGCTGTTCCAGGTATGAAATTACCCGATAATGGTGAAATAAAATTCACATAGATTTGAAAGTGATTAACAATAAAATGTAATTTAAACTGAAATTGAAACCAAATAGCTTTCACACAGATTCACTTAAAACTGAGATACAGCAATAACCTTGCATAGCCTGGCTAATTGGTCCACCATTTACACCGACTGTTTAAAATCGGACTAAATATAAAACTAAATACGTACAAAAAAGGATAATAGGTTCCCAAAATATCTTTTTTTTTCTCTTCCTGTTTTTGAATAAATAAAACGCTATTTATAAATTTAATGTATGCATGAAATATGAAATCTTGCTCCACAGTGTTTTTTTTTTTTTGCATCCGTTGCGTTTTCTTAATGAATAAAAATGGGATATGAACATTCCCTATTTTATCTAAGACTTCAAATACATATAGTTATAAATATTATATAAATATGTTATACCTAAAATATTAATACACTTTATCTTCATAAATTATATACAGAAAAGGGAAATTTTAAGTATACCTTCCAGAATTTTAGCCGCATTTTTTCTTTTCAAGTAACATCACAAGGAACTCGATCTTCTTCATACATTCCACCTTCTTCGTGTATCAAAAATTATTTTTGTATTCATTAGAAGTAATTAAATATTGCCTGTTGAGTGATAATGAAATACCTAAAGTTTTACGATGATTTCTATTTACGGCTTGGCTTTGTAGAATTTCTGATTTGAAATCTAAATCTGTATTCAATAATCTGGAAAACGATTCTTCCAAAAGAACGATTTGCGGAGAAATCTACCAAATTCTCCGCAATATGCTTGTATGATATTCATTTTTATATTTTTCTATTTCTGGAAGTGCAATGTCTGGAATACATGAACAGTCTTGCCTTTATTTGGGCAATGTTTTTCTTCTATATTTCCATGATGTTATTCAGTAAGATACATTGGTAGAGAATATTCCCAACGTATATGTCTTTTATGCTATTTCGACAGTTAATGTCTATTCTAAAAACCATTCTTCCAAAGTCCAGGAATGAAATTTTTTGCATTTAGTTTATTACTTTGACTTTATTTAAAGCGTTGTATGCATTTTGAAATTATTTTACGCTCAATAATGTTATAAAAAAATTACGTTACTGAAATGCAGTTTTGGAAACATTGGTGTAGCAAAATGTGCAAAAAGGTAAGTCGATCTTTTCCTTTAGGAACATATTTTTATTAACTTTATTACTCAGTCTTTTGAGTGGCTTTCTCATTTTATTGTAATGCTTTTCATAATTAATTAAACGATGTTTTGTTTGTCTGTGTGTGTGTATGTGTACTTGCATTTCATATATAATTTTTCCCCGAGATAAATTACTTCGAATCAATCTTCAAATGCTTAGTTTTAGAAGTTTTTTTAACTATTTTCAGTGTCAAAGCTTTAACAATTCATTAATACTGATTGAACTTCTGTGCCTAACTCTGAAATATCAAATGTGAGATTGAGCTAAAAGGTCAGAATGCAGCGATTTGCAATACATGTTAAGCTTGTTGATTCATCATCTTTTTAAATAACAAATAGAAATCATAACGCATATCAGTGAAATGATTTTCATATTTTCTGCTATGAAATTTAATTAAATAATCGTAAATTGAAATGAAAGTGCGAAATTTAATTTAACTAAGTAATCGTAAATTGAAATGAAAGTATCGTCTTCCAAGGATAAAATATGAAAGCTTTACCGTTTTTTTTAATAGTATGCCGAAGATAGAAATATAAATCTAGATGAATAAACTAATTACTTTTAATACTTATTAAGGAAAGGTGTTATTTGTAAATCCCCGCATTTTAGTTTTCCTTAATTTAATTTGTCTGGACTTTTTTTAAAAATCAGAATTAAAAAGAAGAACATTTTTAGTCTTTCCAATTCAAGTTCATTTCAGTACCTAAACACGATCAAATCAAAATAAATTGAATTGTATGCTGAAGAATTTCCTTTAAAATATGATCGAACGGAAAAAAAAGGTAAACGGTCTGCTCTGTGGAACTTAGTGCTATGAATTAGTATGCTAATTTGGAAAACGGTCGCCAGATTTGAGCCAGTTAAAGACACCGGACTTAAAAAAAAATTAAAGCCGGAATAATGGGGCAAAGTTGCAAAGTCTAGGCTAAGTGGGGAGCGTTTATTTACTTCCAGGCTGCTTCGTTTTCTTCATCTGTGTGGAGGAAAGAAATTTCGGCTCAAAATCAACTATTTTCCCTCGCAACTAAAATTCCACTGACTGAAAGGACACCAAACCGTCTGTGTTTCCATATGAATCCTGTTAAGTAATGAGCTCTTCTATATTGCCGTTTATTCCTCCATTTAGTGATCGCCACGGGTGTTCTGTAGCTTCCAGACGAATGTCAGTCTCTCGGAATCAAAGTTCAAATTGAAAAAAAAAAAGAAAAAATCTGATATCTGTAGAATAATCCAGAACAGCTCTTAGGGCAGCAGAACGCTCGCAAGAGTAAAGTGTAGTATTGTTGTAAATAACCAAAAAGTACCATAATTTTTTTTATTTTATTTTTTATGAAAGAATTTTTTTTATTAATGAATTGTATTTTTAAATATAAGAAGTTTTAACTAAATAATTTCAATATCATTAGCATTTCACCTACGCATAATTATAAATAAACTTGCAAAGTGAGGAAACAGAGGTAATACATTTACAGGCATTTAACTGAATTAAAAACACAAGTTTTAATTTGCTTTTACAACCTATAATGCAAACAATAAAGTACTTAGCAATAATGTCACTCTGAATAAAATAGTATTTTCATGCAACATTATAATTAAAAATGATATATCTGAAAAAGCATAATTTAAACTTACGATTCTTCCATGGTTTCATTTGGTTTATCCTATAAAGAGAAATTTAACAAAGTATTTTGGTAAGGTTAAAAATTTCTGAACATATTAACTATTTTTGATAATTCTGTAAACATTTGATTGAATAATTTAAACTCTGGCAAAGCGCACTGGAGGAAAGACTTTTTGTTTAAAGGGAGGGAGGCTTTGTGAAAATGACTAATGACATTACATGTGACGAAAAGGCAAAAACTTCATGCATCCAGCCGATTCGCCAGATTATAATGCACGTAGAACTTCTAGCATTCCGTGGATTTTTCGTTCAAATATTGTTGAGAAAATTGTGTATGGCATATACTGAATTTTATACTGGTATTAAACGCCGCTTGAAATATTGAATTAAATACTATGTTCCAGCCATGAAAAATTTTTTGTTCATGATTTATTAAATAATATTTCGAAAAAAATAATGAAGCTCTTAATTATATGCCATGTCCATGATACACTAGATCAATAACAATCTGATAATGTAATTAGAGAAATGCTAGAATACATTGTCTAAAATTCTTTTACAAAGCAATAATCTGTGCTTAATGTGATTTATTTCATACATCAAAGCTTTTTTTTTCTCTAAAAATATTGCTACCTGGATGTAAAGGTTTATCCTAATTTTGTAACAGTTATTCTAAGTTTATGCACCTTATCTACCCCTTTAGCTTCAGCTTACAATTTGCTACCAGAATGTATTTTCAGAAACGCGTTTAGTGCATATGAGTAAGAGTAGTATAAGTCGATGTTTCACTGACTTCGTTAGAGAGCCAGAGTTTCTGACTAGCGCGCGTTTGCCTTTGGGCTACGTCTCTCTCTAAGCTAAGCTCGGCCGTACTTCAGGCCCTTCATAGCTTGGCCCACTTAATTGAGATTTAGGGTCGAACTACTTAGAACCCTGATAGCTTCGGCTATATCTTTTTAGTTAAGCATTAGTTAAGTTTTAAATCTTATTAATTTCAGTTCAAGCCCAAGTGGAGTCTTTGCTGTACACTATGAGATAGGAGCCGACGGTGTTCATCCTTATTTTGACAAATACAAGGAAGTTAAAGCTTCTTGAGTCTTACTTCTCTGTTCACACACTCAAGCCATTATTCGCTTATCAAGTGCTCCTATATTTAACTGTTAAATAAAAGGGTGGAACCCCACATTTTTTTTATTGTTTTTAACAACTGGCTTGCAACTTTTTTATAATTTATTTAGTGTTTTCTTAAAATTGTCGGCAGTAGGTATGACATTCCCAAAAACATTAAACAAGTTTTTGGAGGAATAGTAGAAATGCCTTCTATCAATTTTTTAGCTAAGTAAACATGTAAAGAGGCAATTACCGTCTTCAGTTCAGATGCCCACAATGCAAGAGAAAATTAATTTTCTGCAGTTTGTAACACTATACAGTAGAATCTCTAATAACCGACAGCAACGGAACCTCATTCCAAGTAAGAGAAGCTTTCGTATACCTGAATATATATTTCTAGAATCTACCTATTCAGGTTTTTATGATGCCATTAGAAACTGAAGCATGCGAGAGAAGTCCGTTTGTTGTATTTTCCATCTATCGGCCATTATTAAACAAATAACATCGAAAATCGTACAAATTATTCAAAACCAAAACACAACATGCAAATTTTTTAAGGAAAAAAATTAAGAAGCACTTTAAATTCGCCATATATATTATGAAAGTTACGAAGAGTTTCTTGGTGTGATGACATGAAACTTTAAATGTCTGCCTGCTTACTAGATTGTCGCCGTAACATTAAAAATTCGCTATTTGTACAACGAAACTTCATAACAGCATGTACTGATGTGATAATAAGGAGGTACTACGGGTAAATGCCTGTCTGAGCATGATTGGAAGAATATGAGTCCTAAAGGAACGCAATTAACGCGAGATTATACTTTTGTTGGAAAACATTAAATCCAATCTGCAAGAAATTCATTACTAGCTCTTACCTCCTAAGTTTAAGCAATTATGTAGTATTTAAACTTTATCAAACTCGTTTACCTATCATTCACATAATAGTGAATCATGAACCATTTCAAACCAAGAAGTAATTAGGCCTTCAGATAACTATCTGGCACAACTACAGCTTGATGGCATAAAAAGACTTGTTGGTTAAATCCGCCGTGTTTGGCAAACAGTCGATGAATGTGCAGCGAATTTTAAAAATGGGACATCCGACGGCAGTCTGGCGCGTATGGATTACTTGAAGAAGAAAGAGGTGAAAAGTTCTGAAGAAAGAGTCGTTCTAACCTTATCAGGACTTAGCATTCTGTGTGTATTCTTTGAGAACATGGTAAATTCTGTAAAGGGGTTCTTATCCTTACGTTCTAAGTCCTGAACTGGAACAGGGAGCGGAAGGTACGCTATGTTCTGATGTAACTGCTGGGCTGGAGAATAACTGCACGTGAAGGGATTTGAAATCCTCTTTTATTCACTCACTATTAAATACAAACCTCCCAATTCGGGAGAGATACAGAACGTAACAGACCAAACTTTGGTCGAACTTAACAATCAAATAAATTTAAATAAATTAAAATATAACTTAAATTAAACTTTGCTTCGCAGAGCAATTCGCGGAAGTTGGCCTCTACCGAAAAGGGTGCGTAGCAAGGTATACTAAATACTACCGCACTTTAATTTATTTTACAAAGCAATCACGTAGTAAGCACTATGGCTTATAAATTTAAACTGCTAGCTGGTCAGGCGAACGTTGAGCAGCGTGACCGTGATCTGAGGCAAAGCTCTCACACACCGAGAGGTTTCTACCTCTGTCTTAAATAGTGCTTGGCTGAACTTCAAAAATTAGCATAAGCTAAAAACGCGCGCTTCTTCTGACAGGAAGTTGAAGCAGAGAGGAGATAGAAAAGATTTAAATTAAAATAAACTTGGTTAGTTTAACTAAAACCTTACAAACTTCCCGCCAGAATTGCGATAGTTAAACTACTTTGGTCCAAACGGACCATGTTGAAAACTAGCAATTCTAAATAGTCGAAAATTTCACTGTTCTAAACTTAGGCCAACTCTTACAAGGCAATATATGTTTGTGTAAAATACAGACGAAATTTTCTGGAACAACAATCTTCAACATTTTTTTTTTCAAGTCTTATTCTTCAAACAGTCTTACTCCTTCCAGCAAAATCTGGAAGGAAAACAACTTTAGTATGACATAATAACAGAATAATTCTAAGTGGTACAAATCCTTATTTTTTTTTTTTTGTGTAATTTTGCACACACACATTATCATTCAAGCACAATTAAATTCTTCCCCCGTATGCTCTCTCACCGGTGTTGGATGTAAAGCAAACCGCCATTGCGGGTTTTTATGTGTTCGGGGGTGTTCAACTCTTCCACCTACAATCGACTAACATTAGTTAGAACTTGACATACGAGACCTGAAAAAAACGCCCTATAACCAGCTAATCCTAAGGTTCTCACTAGCTTTATGTCTAACACTTTAAGTGTATTTGGTGGAGAGCCTAATTAACACTTGCATTCTAAAATAGTCAATCTTTAACTTTTCATGCATACAAATTCGCAGTTTGCACACAACATTCACATTAATATTGCACTTAACGTGCATTGCTAGCATAATATTATTTGTTACATTTCATAACACATTAACAATTTCATAGCAATCCTGAAATGCAAATAGAGGTTAAATTTCTAAGCTTACAGAAATATAGGTTAAATTTCTAAGCTTACAGCAAGTGCTTCCTATTCCTTTCTCAAGGTACTTTCTTGAAATATCAAATTACATTGAATTAATAGTCTACAGACTAAATCGTGTTTTTCAATTTTCCGAATTTTCATTCTAGACATTTTACAAGTCTTTAGACAAAGCGTCATACAAAATCATTTAGTTAACATATTCTTTTCAGCAATTCATTGCTTTTACAGAATTAATCTATTTACAAAACATTAAGTGATTTTAAATCTTTGAAAATTACAATTTCTTTTAACAAAACATTTTACTTTCCATATGAGGACTTATCGCTCACTTGGCGTAAAAGTCAACCTCGCTTGAGGTAAAATCAGCCCTG
This sequence comes from Stegodyphus mimosarum, assembly GCA_000611955.2. NCBI lineage: Eukaryota > Metazoa > Arthropoda > Arachnida > Araneae > Eresidae > Stegodyphus > Stegodyphus mimosarum. The sequence continues at coordinate 974,657 of KK122165.1, forward strand.
CAACTTGCAGTATACTCAAAAATTAACTAAACTTTTGAATACGAAATTGTACTTATCTTATTATGATCGTCCATCCTTTTCTTGGCCCAATCTTTAAAACTTGAGTAAGTTGTGGCCTGGTTCAGTTTCCTCGTTTTTCGTTGTTCTTTCGGAGCCTGCTCGTCTCTTTTTCTTTTGAAATTCCGTCGTTGTATCCTCGGCAATTTCCTTTGTAGAGGAGGTTGCTCCGCTGGACGTTTGGTGGACTGGGCCCTTCTCTCCTGGGCCCTTGCTCGTTGCTTGTCCTGGTTCCTGCTGTATTCGGGAAGTTGATTCTCAGGCTGCAATCGACGTTTCTTGCTTCTCAGGCACCTGTCCGATGATTCCACAGTTCTTTTGGATACATTGGGCTTCCCTTGCCCATTCTGCTTTCTTCTCTTGGTGCGCTCGTAATTCCGTTCGTAGATTTGTTCACCTGCATCGTGAGACTTTCTTTTGAAACCACCTTTTTGGTTCTTATTTCTTTGTTGGGGGGGAGCTTTCTTCTTCTGACATTTCGATGCCGTTGTAGCTGGTTCCTGCTGTTTTTGCTGACGTATATCTTCCTGGCTAGTCGATTGCCTCGGATCCTGAAACGAATCTTTAAATACAGCCATTTTGCTGCGATTATAGAACGGTTTTATTTGGTCCACATTCGCTTTGAGCGTTTGACCATCATTTCTTTTTAATATAACCACTGCCCCCGTAATTTGTTCAATTGTGAACGGGCCTTCAAAACGCGGAAAAAATTTCCCCACCTTTTCCTCTGGGGCATTTGACAAGTTGTGTTTAATCTTCAACACTTCATCTCCCACATTGTACTTGACCTCTCTTCTTTTTAGGTCATAGTACAATTTCTGTTTTCTTTGGGCCATTTCTATATTTTCCGTCGCTTCCCGTATTAACTTTTGTATATCACTCATTTTAAATTCTTCTGCCCTTTCCTGTACAAAGAACAGTTTATCTAGGGGGGTCAAGATCTTTCTTCCTAAGAAGAGTTCAGCGGGTGTTTTTTGTGTAGTATCGTGTTTGGCGGTCCTAAGTGCAAATGCAAATTCATTTATATGGCTATCCCAGGTAGAGTGATAGTTTTTCACATAACTACGAATTATTTTCACTACATTTCTATTCACCCGTTCCGCTATGTTTGACTGCGGACGATACGGGACCATCTTTAGATGACGTATGCCCAGTTTTGCACACATTTCCTCAAACATTTTACTAACAAACTGAGGACCATTGTCTGAAATAACTTTTAGGGGCGCCCCGTATTTTAAAATATACTTATTTAGAATTGAATCTACTACAATTTTTGCAGACGCGCGTTTTAACGGAATTAACTCTAACCATTTGCTAAAATGATCCACTATAACTAAAAGATATCGGCTTTTATTAACTTTACTTCGAGGGTAAGGTCCAAGTAAATCGATGCCTATTATTTGATTTGGGAATTCTGATTTAATACTATTTAGGAACCCGGCCGGGCGGAAATTAACATAATTATTTAATTGACATGTTGGGCACGACTGGACATACGCCCTAGTAAACTTTTGCAGTTCTGGAAAGAAAACTGCCTCGCGAACTCTCTGAACAGTTTTTCTTATACCTAAATGAGCCGAAATGGCACAATCATGCAACTCTTCTAATACATTCAACCTCATGCTAGCTGGGATAACCGGTCTATATTCATGATTCTCATTAGTAGCTTTCGTATAGAATAACAGTCCGTCAATTAATTCGTAATTTTCGGCCCTATTTCTTATCGGCACAATATCCGGATGATTGAAATTCTCAGGGTCGGCCAAATAATTGTATATATTTTTGAACTCCGGATCTTTTTTGAGTTCGGCTATTACTGTTTCACGAGAATCTAATACTTTGGATGTTAACATGGCTATCTTAATTACACTTCCATTTTCATCTAAGTTAATTCTGCTTAAAGCATCTGCCACAACATTTTCCTTTCCCGGCGTATGTTTAATTATTAGGTTATATTCCTGTAATTTGAGAGCCCACCTTATTAATCTGGGTGATAAATTTTTTCCAGAATAGAGTCTAGTGACCGCCGCGTGGTCGGTATATACAGTTACTGGAGAACTTCCAAAGAACACACGAAATTTCTGTACTGATGCTAACACTGCGAGAGTTTCTCTCTCTGTTGCGGAATAGTTTCTTTGGGTTTCATTTAATGTTCGGCTGAAAAAAGCCACGGGCTGACCATTTTGGGAAAGCACTGCACCAATCGCGAAATCTGAAGCGTCCGCTGAAATCTCTAATCCTTTATCCCCTTCTGGAAATTTTAAGACGGGAGCTTGAGTCAATGCGTCTTTCAATTTTTGAAACGCCAAGTTGGCTTCTGCTGACCACGAAAACCTAGCTTTTTTTCTTTTCAACTTTAGCAGTGGCTCAGCTATTTTTGCAAAGTCTTTAATGAAAGCCCGGTAATATGAACACATCCCGAGAAACGACGATAATTTCTTCGCTGTTTTAGGAACAGGATAATTTCTAATGGCTACTATTTTTGACTGATCCGTTTCGATTCCCTTTTGGGAAATTTTAAATCCTAAATAACGTAACTCTTTTGCGGCAAATTTACATTTAGACGCATTTATCTTTAAACCAGCTTCGTTTAACAATGAAAATACTTTTCTTAAATCTTGTAAGTGTTGTTCTAGAGTACTACTCGTAATTATAATATCGTCTAAATATATGAAAGTGCTTTTACCAAGGACTGGTCTTAAGACGATGTCCATACATCTTTGGAACGTTGCCGGCGCGCCGGATAATCCGAACGGCATTCTAAGAAATGCGTACGTACCAGATTTCGTTATGAACGCGGTTTTGTGTACGTCCTCGGGTTTTACCCCAATCTGAAAATAGCCACTCGTGAGATCTAATGTAGTCATGTATTTTGTAGACGAAATATTTCGAATAATTTCTTCAATTATCGGCAACGGATATACAGGATATTTTGTAACTGAATTTAACTTGCGATAATCTATAGCAAAACGCCACCGCTTCGGGTGCGTAATCGGGTAATCATTATTTTTCTTACACAGGACAACGGGGCTAGCATAACTGCTAGAAATTGGCGTGATGATTTTATTCTTTAACATCTCTTTAATATGATGTTCAATTATTTCTTCTTTTGTCCTATCATATCTATATGGCTTTTGCCTAACTGGCTGAGCGTCCCCCGTGTCAATGTCGTGGTTCACCACCTGCGTAAAGCCTGGTACATCACTAAATAAATTCGCAAAGTGACTTACCAGACCTTGGATTTTCTCTTTTTCCTCTGCTTGTAAATGTTCCAAGTCCAGCTGCGGGGGCTTATCATTCTTCGCTTCAATTGGCTTCATATTTAATGTTAGTTCTCCCCCCTTGAAATCAATTTTTGCTTCTGCCAAACTAAAAAAGTCCACACCTAGAATAATACAAGTCTGCAGGTTACGCACAATATAAAACAGGATTCTTACCTGTTCGTTGTTGATACGCACGAACAATGGTACTTTTCCTAAACAGCTACATTTTTCTCCTTGGGCCGCTATGACATCCGTGTCTCTTGCACTAAAAATTCTGTAACGTCGAAAGTGCTTCTTAAAGAATCTTTCCGATACGAAGCTGCTTTGGGCTCCTGTATCCAAGAGGGCTGTCGCCGGTATGTTGTTGATTAGAACTTCAATCTTCGGCAAACTCAAATTCTTAACGACCACGGTGTTTAAATTGATTTTGGAAGGGTTTTGCGCTGCTTCGGACTTCTTCACCTTCCTCGAAGAAATCCCTCTTAGTTTAAATTCTTTTTCTTCTGGTTGCCCTCGGAATCTTTGCTTGTTCTTCTATTAAATTCCCTTCGTTCGCCGCTCGCTTTAGGAGACACATCTTTCTTCGGCCATTGCTTCGCCTTATTCCCGTAACTTTGATTTTGCTTTTGCTGCGGTCTTGGCGAACTCCACTGACTTCTTCGCTCAAATTGGCGTCGTCGTTCGTTGTCGGCTGTTCTTCGGCTTTCAAATTGTACCGCGAGCTCAAATAATCTGTCTAATGTTGTTGGATTTCTTAGTTCGATGAAATCTTGAACTTGGGGCAGTAGCCTAGGAAGTATAACTTGAATAATTTCAGGATCCGGGCGACTTCCATACAAAAGCTTGAAAACTTGAATTTTCCTCAAAATAAAATTAGACAAATCTTCTATTCTTTCTTGGTATCGGCTAAACAGTTCAGCTTCCAATCTGGCTCGATCTCGCACCACGGGAAATGCTTTCACTAGAGAATTCTTGAAATTTTCATACGTGTATGTGGGGCTTCCTGGTTCCCCCAAGAGATTCTTTCCGATGCACTTGAACCAACTTAGCGCTTGGCCCTTCAAAGCGCTGGTAGCAAGAGCGACTTTCTGAAATTCGTGGACTGGATATAGCATGAAGTGGGAGTCTAGCTTTTCCAGGAAATTGATTACGGCTGTCTTGCCGTCAAAACTTGCCGCTGGCTTCATGGCTGCTCGCATGGTTTGTACGATGTAGCCGAATCCTTCTATGCCAGGAGGTGCTATCTCAGGATTCTGGACAGGTACAGCAGGTGTCTCAGGTTCGTCTTCTTGTTGTTGAGGCCATCCTCTTCTTTTTGTGCGGGCGCCACTATCAGGACTTAGCATTCTGTGTGTATTCTTTGAGAACATGGTAAATTCTGTAAAGGGTTCTTATCCTTACGTTCTAAGTCCTGAACTGGAACAGGGAGCGGAAGGTACGCTATGTTCTGATGTAACTGCTGGGCTGGAGAATAACTGCACGTGAAGGGATTTGAAATCCTCTTTTATTCAATCACTATTAAATACAAACCTCCCAATTCGGGAGAGATACAGAACGTAACAGACCACACTTTGGTCGAACTTAACAATCAAATAAATTTAAATAAATTAAAATAGAACTTAAATTAAACTTTGCTTCGCAGAGCAATTCGCGGAAGTTGGCCTCTATCTAAAAGGGTGCGTAGCAAGGTATACTAAATACTACCGCACTTTAATTTATTTTACAATGCAATCACGTAGTAAGCACTATGGCTTATAAATTTAAACTGCTAGCTGGTCAGGCGAACGTTGAGCAGCGTGACCGTGATCTGAGGCAAAGCTCTCACACACCGAGAGGTTTTTACCTCTTGCTTAAATAGTGCTTGGCTGAACTTCAAAAATTAGCATAAGCTAAAAACGCGCGCTTCTTCTGACAGGGAGTTGAAGCAGAGAGGAGATAGAAAAGATTTAAATTAAAATAAACTTGGTTAGTTTAACTAAAACCTTACAACCTTGCACGCGCTGTCAGGTTAGCTTGTTGTAAAGTACAAGAAACTATATATATCTTAGCTTTGATGTTATGATTCCAAAGAGAAGACATGTTAGAATATGTATATTAGCTGGCATCCGCCGATAAAATGCCAAGAACATAAGCCATTACTTTGTTTCCTGGCAACGCTGAAGCAGCTGTAGAACGGGTGCCATATTTCTTTTAGAGAGATGCAATTTTTCTTCTTCCTTTCTTTACTAGTACTCTTTTTTTTTTCTTGACGGAGGGACGGTGAGGAGGCGTTTTTTATTTCAGCTTGAATTTAAAAGCAAGTAGGGAATAACCATAAATGCATGTAACAACTGCTTGGTACATATTTGTACCGCTTGTTGCTCGTGGCGAGTTCGTCTCGTGTTAATTTCCAATCATGCGATCTCGGTAAATCACGCATTACTATATATTTGGCAGGAAAATTATACTTAAAGGGTATATAATAGGTAAACAGAAAAGTTATTACAAAAAAAAAATGTACGACAGAAATAAAGATGTGTTGAAAGGTATAACAGAAATGCAATATTATTATATGCAAACCAACGAGATTCCGATTTTAGTGCAATCACTTTCGAAACAAGTACAAACTGGAACTTTGTGGCCAGTTGTTAACGGATACGTTGATGTCGAAAATATGCAAAAGGCACGTATAGATTGTTAGCAGAGTACTCGTAAGTGCCAATTGATACTCATGAGCCGAAATAATGTATACAACATATAAGAAAGAATTTGCTATGATACCAAAATCAGCTGTCACTGCTTTCCTACCATGTGCAATATTCCAACGGCATTCATAAAAGCTATACAGCAGGATGCTAAGACGCTAACTCTCTTAAAAGGTTTGTTTTGCGTATTTCTAGCAAAGTTTAAGATGCTTTCAATAGAAAACTTAACAAACATATAATATATTATAGAATAGAATAAATATTAAAAAATAACTTGACTTAACATACAGCATTAAATTCTGTGAAACAGTAACGAATATACTCTCACCTGAATGAAATTACGCCCAGAATGGAGGAACAGAATCCAAATGAAATTTAATAGGTGTAAATTTAAATATGAAAAATACACATGATTTCAAAATCAGAGCAGCAAGGCAGTTAGTTACGCAAGAGCTTATGAGCACTATGCTAGTCCTCTTCGAAAAGCCGTTGCACGCGCTACAATTCAGGTCGCATCGCAGTCCAGCAGAGGTCTCATATTGTGCTGTGGCAGATGGACACATACTGTTCTACGTCCCGTTCTAAATACTGCAACAAGGCAGCGGATCATGTTTCATTTACTGCCATATACTCGCTCCCGTAAGGGGAGCGGGCCAGCCAAGGAATGTTTGCATATGATGTAGACAATCCCTAACAATTTGTGCTAAATATGCTCACGCATTGTCGCGTAAGAGAACCAGGACTCTCGGCAAGGAATAAGAGTATATATGGCCGTATAATAGCTTCCATAAACCTCTTGCCTGCCAATGTGTTACGAACTATTGTAAGATATAGCTCCCTAGACTATAATGTCTGTTGTGTGGAGATTTGTGTCGCTGGATAGCAAGGCCAGTGTTTTACTGCGGGCCTGGTGATCTCTACAGTTGCACACGATGGTCATTGGACATCCCGAATCTCCATTGCGGGACATTCCACATAGCTGTTGCTTGGTGCGATTGGAAAGAAATTCGCTGCGACCCAGCAAGCGTTAAGTCGCTAAACACTAGTAGTTCGATTCTAGACGAATAGGTTGGCTTCATGGTCATTATTGTAGCTTTCTCTATATGTAACGCTGACACGAGTCAGCTTCTCTTAAAAAATCTTCCATAAAGGCAACCGTCCTCTTAAGCAGACAACGTTCACGTGATTTGCTTTAGTAAAAAAGCTGATGTGTACACCACATGAGTTCCTTGTACGGAATATTAAATTATACGCATTTTCCCCTGCATTTCATTTAAACTTACTGAATTGCATTAAATCTGCTTCGTCGATCGCGCATTAAACCACAATAGAATAAATGCACTCCTTAAAATTCACTATATTTATTTAGCATAGCGACACTTTGGAGCTAAGTTCACTTAACAGCGTTACATCGCATTCGTATTTAACTCAGAATGCACAAACATTATATCATCTGAAGAAATATCTAATCGTTGCCATATGTTCTATTCAAGTACTATAATAAATCTAAAACGATGTACAAAAGAAATTAAACAAATAAAGGAAAAGTTTTTCACAGACGATTCAGCGCCGCTTACCTAATGCGCATGCGCTACACGTAAACATTCTCCTCTGTCCGAGACAGACTGGCGACAATATTAGCTACTAATACGAAACACTTATTTCCTCGAATTTCATTAATTCAGTTCTCACTTCGCAACAAGGCAAAAATGCACAAAAATTCAAAATATTTTCTGTAAAAATTGGAAGATATAGAAAAACATAAAACACAAAGTATACTTAAAACAATTAACAAAATTACAATTAAAAATTAAATTTTTTTTAGAATTAAAATTACATTTTCTACACAAAAACAAGCAATTCGGCCAGCAGAAAGAAGGCAGATTTTTCGGTGCACAAAACTAAAAGTTTCCTATTGGTCCAACTCGGCAAAAATGCACTGAAGGTGCAGAAAGAATTAATTCACCATTCATACCAAGTTTCAAATGTAAAAAAATATGGCTGCTACGGTAAAAAAAATTAGGCTTTGGAGGAAAAGAGTCCTTTATTCTGTTCTTACATACGAATGTCACTCAAAACCGTCGTGAAATTGCATTCGATAGCGGTCAAAATGGATATTTTCTTTGAAATATGGTACCCGGAATTTTTCCTGATTACAATACTTCCTTTATTTCGTATAAGGAAGTAAGAATACCAAGGAAATAGATCCGCTAGTGTTACGGTTTTAAACGCATAATATGTGAAGGGAGTTATGGTCATAGATTCGTTTATTAGATGCGTATGGCGATGGCTTTTACCTGACATTTAAGCTTAACAGCTGCGAACATAATAGATTGGATCGCCATTAGATGCATACGTCCCTTGAGAATGGTTCTTCTATTTTCTATTAAGATGGTCGCTTTGGTCCTTCTTGAGTCGGCCCATCGTGTGTAGCTCCACCACGTGTTCATAGTTAGCAATAATTCAGATGATATTGTCACAATGATGGATGTGACGGGCGCCGATCACCCATCGGTTTTCAGCCTGATAAAGAGGCCTGCTTCTCTGGGAATCTGTGAAGTGTCCAAGTAATCAGCTCAGTAAATGGCATCTTTCTTCTTCCAACTAAAGCAGTAGACATGTTTTAATCTGCATTTTACAGTAGGACATGTAAAACGAATCGTCACGTTACCAGTAAACCTGAATTAATTTTATATGCCTGTTTTATGCTTATGCATCAGTTATGCTAATTTCGTTTTCTGAACCAGAATTAATATCCAGATTTGCTTCAAATTGAAAACTTAAGTCGCTGAAAAGGCTTTCTTCTTCTGAATCTAATTCATTAAACGTTTTCCTTTTTCGTAGGGTTTTGGTAATAAAATTAACTTTAAAATACGGAATAAGTAATGCCAGGATGTATAACAATTTGTATTGTTAACAAAATGCTTACTTATTGTACAAAAGATTACGCAGTACTTCTGACGCTATTTATATAAATTTATAGCAACTAATTTCTCTGATTTATACTCGTTTGTAAAGTGAAAATCTCTGAATTTTTTTAGGACGATTTCAAATGAATTGCATTCATCTAATAAAGATTCCACCTGGAGAGTAGTTTTTCCCCCTTATAATAAAGATTCCACCTGGGAAATAGTTTTTTTTCCCTTAGAACAGAGAACTAACGTGACCTGAACTCGTTTGTGCCCATTCTAGGATGTAACTCATTTGAGTATTTATTCCATTACGACTAATATGGAAGTCATACATACGTATTTTGTAAAAGAATTTCAGTTTATAAAGTCATTAATAAGTGCATAAATAAGAATAATATAACAGTAATTCCGTAAAAATGAATCCCTTTCCAAAACTTGTTTTTTAAAGAAAAAAAAAAGAATCGCTATTCAAGGTGAATAAAATATGCTTACTCTTTCGTATCTTTCTTGAAAATGGAAAGTGTATTTAAGTTTCCTGAAATGAAAGAATAAGACAAAATTAAAAATGCAGTTTTAATTACTTTCTATATGAAGTTACTGAGATAAAAAATCTCATACACTACAACAAATATGCTACTAAACGCATGCGTTATATATGAAAGAAGTGCAGACGTTAACATTTTCAATTGCACAATTAAATGATAAAGAGGAATACATACAGTTGCTTCATCATAAATACATCTATTTGGTAAAAGATCTTTTAAAAAGAAATGAAAACACATTCTCTTATCCCAATCTAAATAAAAAATGTTATTAAATTGCTAAAAATTACTTGCTAAAAATTTGCGTCAATCAGTATTGTGTTTCTTCTACTCAGCTCCTACTATTACTTGAAAGAAGTGTGGTAGTCGTAACAGCAACGAAGGATAACGTTTCAGAAAATAATTCATGCTAATACCCATTAATCCTGTGGTTACAGATGAAATCATTACCGATGAAAATGTCGTGAAGGAAATAACGCAGGGGCAGATTATCCTCCTGTAAAACATTGTGGGACGGCAAAGCATCGTAATTCTAAAACATCGTGGTATAATGATCGTTGTAGAAAACAAAGCGGTTCACTAACTTCGCAGTTTTAAAATATCATTGTAGAAATTATTATGGTAAAAACAAAGCAGTAAGAAATAATCCCATGATGATAACGTCTCAGACATGTGTTTTCAAACTTTAAAATTTTAAATATATGTTCACATAATGATTTGTGGGCGAAAGGAACTTCTTTGTCTCTATATTTCATGCTCTAAAATTATAACGTTTCATTCAAAAAAACAAAAAGGAAACTTAAGCATTAACCCTGCGGTATTTTTGTCTTGATCTTCCCCCCCCCAAGGGGGTCGACTTAGAGAACTCTGCGAAGCTACTGGCTAGGATTCGTACCTAGGCAGTCTTGGCAACGGGGGTATACAAATTATGAACCTAGTGGCTCTGGAGGGGCCCGGAAAGGTCACTTATTGGCCGGCCCGGTGGTCTGGCATGTCTTATAGCAGAGCGGCTCTAGTAGACCGCGGGTAGCGCCCCGAGTCCCCTGGGTAATGCCCCTCTGCGACGGGCAACCATAGCAATTGGTAGGTAGCAAATGGATGACTAGTGCCTCCCTGGGGAGTTAGCTCATAGGCGTTGGCGCCGATCCTTCCAAGGTTCTGAGCATGGAGGTCTTATTTCCTACCCCCATGATTCTGGGTCAGGGGTTGAACTCCTGTCCTAGTTCGGAAAGGGTGAGGATCTCTAGTGCGATTAAATTCGTGGAAAAGGGAATGTTCAAAGCTTACTTACTTACTTACTTGTCTTGATGTATGAAAGAATCTAGAGTATTTTCCCAATGTTCTCTGTCACATTCATGGTTATTTGATGCTTGTAACAGGAAATGGAGAAAAATGTGATAGAACTTGGATCAAAAGTGGGTAATAAAGGTAGAATTTATTTACATACTTAAATCATCAATTAGGATTAAAATTACTGAGATTACGTTGTGTCAATAACCCGCAATAACCTATACAAATGTGTGATTAGAAATGTGCGATCTATGAAGGAAATATAAGATCAAAGTAAACTTGCTGCAAAAGATAACTCAAATATCTCACAAGAAAATCAATTATTTTTATTTTTATTTCAACATTATCCCTTCAGAATAAGCATTAAGGGATAATAAAGAAGATATTTGCCAGGCAGCCAATCGCAGGTACTTAAACAGCATACACCCGGGACATGTTACACGTGAATTTACGAAAAATTAAGAATCTAACGCTGAGCTCTTTAGTATAGTCAATCAAGTTCCATCTATGCAAAACGAAAGTTCTGAAGGCGTAGGAACCATCCAATATTAAATCAGTCAATAAGCATATTCGGTAAAAGATCGTATTTTTTTAATATCAAAAAAAGAGAAGACACCTGTACGCAGAGATAAATAGTGAGTCGAAGACATCTTAACCGACAATGTAGCAGGACAGAACATTATCAACAGCAGCGACATTAAAAAGATCTGGAGAAATACTTTTCTTGCGTTCAAACATCAAGTGGAATTCCTTTCACAAAATTTTCAAGGTATTATCATGTACATTCAAGGAAGAAGAACAAAATATAGCTCGTAACGCCGGCAGGAAAAAAACAGGCCCGAAGCCCGTCCTACACCTCCGAACTCCAGTAGCAGAAAGAGACGGAGAAACCGGTTGCATTCTTTTTGGAGTTGTCATCCTGCGGTTGCGATTAAAAAACATGACTCTTGAATAATGTGGAGGCTTGCCTGCACAATGCTTCCAAATAAAAATAAAGTTTTTGATATAATTGAAAATATCAACTTTTTCAATTATCACTGAACGAACTTCAGCGACTTACAAAATAAAAATTATTCCTACAATTCTTTTTCCTTATCATGGAGTATAAATTTCAACACCTTACTGCAGTTACAGTAAGTGCCACTTAATGTGATCGCAGTTAATGTTATCACTCGGATATTGTTATCGAATTTCCGAAGTCACACCCATTTCTATACCAATACATGTAAAATAGATCGCTACTTGTGATCAACAAATCGATTAATATTATCATAATATTAGTGTAAATATTTTAACCTGAAGTAAAGTCGTCAAATAAACGAAAAAGTCGCTAAATAACTTCTAAATATTGTTATTGTCAAATGACAAAGATAAACTGCCAAGTTAGGCATTAAGTCGCCAAGGAGCTTGATTTTGATTTAAAGCAAAGGATTTTGTAAAAAGGAGCCATGACTGATTGAACTAAACCGACTGGAAGAGCGACATGGCGGATTGGAGTAGAATTTTACATGACCTTGTTTTTTTTTTTTCACAATATTTCTTTGCTTCTTTTGATCAACACACTTTTACGAATATTCTGTTTATAAAGCCCTTGTTATTTTATGATTTTTGTTGTTTTTATCATGGAGTCTAACAAAAGGCGTAATGATCTGAGGGATAACGTCGGCTTGCTGACCTGTATGAGCAACCCCATTTACGAGCAGTCAAATGTTAATGACTTTTTTCCTGATTAAAAGTGTTATAAAAGTAAGACGTTTCTAGTTGTATTTATATTTAATTAGTTAAATTCCATTGGTGTTTCGAAAAATAATTTTTTCATCCCTTAATGTTATCAAAATAGTCAACGATAAATGTGAACGTATTAATTGGCGCCTAGTACTATTTCAACATCAATTGATTTAGCCAGTTGAATACTCATTTTTAAAAGAACTAACTAGACTGTGATATATTTTCTGGTTCTTGTAGCAAAATATCAGCAATGAGAAATCTTGATCCACGAATCGAATCATACCGTTTGATCTGCTAACATTTTATTTTTATGCTTCAGAACACAATAAAGTTTTGAAATTTTATTTAAGAAGCTTCTAACAAAAGCTTTTGCACTGCCGCTGCGTAAAATTTTGCGATAGTACCGCTAGTAATCGAGCCTTCTTAAATTTAAAGATGTTAAGAACACAGCCTGAAGATTCACCATTATGCTGACTATTGAAATGTTATAGCAAATTTGACGGTTTAGATTTGAAAACTGAAAATATTTTACAAAATAAAATGCATTGTGTTCGTGCTTTTTATGTTGTACAAGTGAACCAATAGGTGTTTCTATCTGTTTTTTTTCCGACAGAACAAGAATTAATACAATAAATAAAATATAATTATGATTTTTCACAATTTTCAAAGAATGTTATGCAATCAGTTTAATCGTATCCGCTACGAGCACTGAACTCATCGCTGCACGAAAATAAATTCAAGTAAGATTTTAGGTCCTAACTCAGAGCACATTAACAAGAAATAAAGTTAAATTTCGATTGACTGGAGAAATTAGGACACAAAATATTTACATTTCTTCAGACAGCTGATAAAAACACTGTAAACCGAAAAGTATATGAGTGGCTGTCGAGAATTTGTAGCACGTACTATTCAAATAGCACAGGATTGCAAAAACATCATCAGAAAAAACAGAAACATTTCTAAGTAAAGGAAACACGCCTCATCCGTTTTCATGATTAGAAGTGGCATAAGGAAAGCGTGGACTTAGCAACGCCGCAAGAAGGACAGCAAAATAGAATACATGATCTGCTACTTTCATCAGTCTTAAAGAATTTAGACACTTTACAGTAAAAGAATATTAAAGGTGCACATTTCGTGTCTCCATTTTTGTGTATATTTTAACTATCCTTTTCCTAATTCGTGTTTTCCATTGCTTGCATTAGGGGCAGTTGTAGAACACTCGAAAAGTTCAGATTCTTCTGTATCCTAACTTTACTATTAACTTTATTTCGAACGTCGAAGCAACGTTCAATAATTTCCCACTGGCGGTAGTCCTCATCAAAAGTTTTAAAACTTTTTCTCGCTATTCCAGAGATGTATGTACCCTAGTCATAACTGTCACATAGAAAAAAAACCATAAATCCTTGAAATACACTGGTGTGCAAAAATTAAGGACGAAGTCGAAAAATTAGCATATCAGCTGAACGAAGAGGCAGAGCGGACAGAAAGACCAATCAGGAGATTAAGTAAGGTGATGTACGGTAGCACATGCGCAGATATGCAGGTAGACGTAATGGGGGAGTGTCTGAGTAGTATAAAGCATGTTGTTGGTGTAAGATCAGTATTTCTGGCAAAGAGATTGCACGCCGTATAGCAGTTAAAATCACACCGAGTTGCTGCCTCAACGAGAAATGGCGAATAATCAATCTGTTAGACGGCATCTAGATGCTTTTACCCGATGTCGAACCATTGGGAAGTTTGAGGAAGGCCGCAGTGTGACAAGTGTGGCTGCAGAGTTCGGAATTGCTCAAAGCATCGTTTCACGACTTTGGAGACAATTTCAAACTACAGGAACAGCTATCCGGGGGTTTAGTAGTGGTCGTCCACGAGGAACCACACCCGCAGATGACCGGTATATTGCCTTACAGGCCAGAAGAAACAGGCGGCAGACAGCGGGAGAAATCGCTAGACACACGACACAGGCGACTGGACGACCGATATCGCGTTTTACCGTGGCCAGAAGACTGCACGGTGGTGGTCTGTTTGCACGACGCCCTGTACGGTGTGTACCTCTAACGCCTGCCCATCGGAGAAGGCGTTCTCTGTGGTGCCGGGAACACCGGAATTGGAGAGACAATGAATGGGGACGAGTACTCTTTACAGATGAGAGCAGATTTAGTCTGAGTTGCGATTCTAGACACATACACATCTGGACAGAGCGGGGAACACGCAATAACCCCTTCAACATCATCAAAAGGGACTGTTTTGGAGGTCGCGGAGTTCTCGTTCGAGCAGACATAATGCTTGGTAGCCGGACCGACCTTCATATCTCCCAAGGAGGTTCGTCCCCTAGGACTGCTATTGTAACGAGGTTCTTCTTCCTTACATGCGTCTTTTCACAAGGGCTATGGGTCCTCAATTCCTCTTCATGGACGACAACGCTCCACCTCATCGCACAGTTACTGTCGAAGAGCTGTTGGAGAGTGAAGATATTGAACACATGGATTGGTCGGCAAGGTTTCTGTATCTAAGTGAGATCAAGCATGTACGGAACTTACTAGGGAGACTCGTGGCAGCACGTAACTTATCACCAGTAACGATTCCGAAACTGCGATTGGTGCTACAAGAGGAACGAGCAGCAGTGTCTCAACAGCTCATTAACAACCACATATCCAGCATGCACAAATGATGTGAAACCTGCCTAGCAGTCAGGGGAGATCATATCCCCTATTAAAGACCGGATGTTTCTTGCTGGACACCCATCACAGGGATGTTTCGGCCTTCAGTCGCATTGCGCTCCATGCTACTTTTTCAATAAAGCTTCTTTTTATCCCTCTGATTTGTCTTTTAGTAAGTGTTGCTTACATTACTCATGTCCTTACGTATTGGGGATCTTACGGTATTAAATGTGTTGATTTGGAAAGCTTTTGTACAAAGTTATATTGAAAAAACCGTCTCGTCCTTAAATTTTGCGCACCAGTGTATTTACACAGAGCTTAAGCAAACCTCATCAGATATCTCATATTATTGTCCACCATCATAGTACAGGATGAATCATATGTTTATGGCTATGACGCTAAGCCAAAGCCAAATGCCGTCACAGAAAGATAGCTTGACTAGGCAAGTTCAAATGTATATATAACGCTCCTTTTGTATGAAAAACACATTGGCAGTATTTTATGACACTGATCATCTAGTGCTCCATGATCTTTTGACACTAGTTTGCAAAATGTTTTATAGGCATGTTCTGCAATCAATCGGATAACATTCATAGAAATTAGTAAAAGAAGTTGGATCTCTGTAAACTGACGTATACAAAGCGAAAATGTTTTCTATCAAACATCAACACAGATATCGGATATTTTGGACCAATTTTTTTCAGGTCTCTTATGCATGTGATATTGTCATGGAACGTTTACCTTTTGCCTGGTAACTATCTTGAAATGATTCTAGAAATTTATGAAACATTAAACAAGACACAATAATTCTAAATCGAGTCAGTGATTTAGTACCATCAGCATTAGCATTTACACAGGTTTTAATGTTTTGGATATATACATTGACTTTTTTATGTATAATGTTTATTAAGATTACCCACATTTAAAAGAAAATTGATTCCTCTCCGGCGACGACCTCCCTCACGGTGCAGTACAGTAAGGGGAAGCAGATACCTGCGCAAAGCTAACCGGGTCTATAGGCTGATTAAAGCCTCACATACAGCTGTTCTGTATGCAGAAACATCCGATCGCTTATTCCCAAGCCACTGATCCTAGTGTGATTTAGATGGCTTATCCCCAAGCCACTGACCCTGGTGTGGACCTTAGGTTTAGTGACCAACCGATTGACAGCTGAATGCTTCACATTTCAATGTGAAATAAAGGACAAAGCAGTGTGCCCAAGGCAGAACCTCGCCTTCAATTATTAGGATCATTTACAGTCTTACGGGGCTCCGAGTACGGCAGATGCGGTTTTCTAGCCATGAGAAGCCAGAGCAAAAACTCTTTGCCCCAAACCAAAAGGTATATAGCAACATCTCAGTTTTAATTCGAACTTTCTAAAAGGAAACCACAAGGGATAAAGGAAACAAAAGAAGAAGATAATAAAAAGAAAGGAGGAAAAGTAACCGGATTCCGGAACAGTAAAACCCGTCTCATCAATAAGGTGATTCTGTAAATGGTCTACGATATCTCGGGACTCCCATACACGTACTATCAAAGAGACCCTGAGAACGAATGGTAATCAGGAGAAATTATTTTGACGATGGCTTTCCTGTAATTTAAAAAAAACAGTGCGTGAAATAAATGAACAATCCTCATATAGGCATAAGTTTGAAGTAAACTGTTGAAATTTGTATTAAAGAAACATGGTCTTTACAGATTGTGCATGACTGTGGAATTACAGTACATTTATGTGATTAGTAGGATTGAGACAACTCAAAACGACTGACGGTATCGCAGTGAGATAGATGAAGGAAGATAAGGAGAGTAGTCGTGTTTTCGACTGATTAGACAGATTAGGCAGCAAAGATATAACCTCTCAATTATCACTCTTTTTTTTCATTTGCAAATAATCACCAATGTAAATAGTCACTATTGTATCTCCACCAATAGTTAAATAAACTACTTTAGGCACCTAGATATGTATTGTCAGCCTAGCAAATCCCCTAGACGCCGAGTTCACACGGGGACTGCGACCGGTTCTTCAATGAAGATAAGTTTTTTAAAAATCAATTAAAGAATCTTTTGAATTCCGTTTTGATGAAGTGAAATTATATTTTTGCCACCAGAACTTACAGTGTTAAAACCAGAACTTTTGTTTTGAGTTCGAAACTGAATTTTCTTTTATCGTATTAACTTGTTTATCACTTGTGTTCTTCGAAATAGTTAAATTGCGATAATGCCAGCTCTAAATTATATGCCACCTATAGCTAAATCTTTAAAATCAGCTTCCACAAAAGCAATTAAGTTACTGCATTTGTTTTTGGTCAAGAAGGCGACTCTGCAAATCGCAAACGGCTTCGTAAATTCACAGGCCTACATAGCTCTTTTCACACTGCCAAAGTTAAGGAACGTTTATTAAATATTTTCATTCTGGCAGATCTAATTTCGATTATTTTTTTTAATGTTCTGAATTTAGTGTATGCCACTTTCGCTGCTGAACGTTATATTACAATTGTGAATGCTTTAACTAATTTCGATCTGTTATTAGAAACTACTATTTCCGATTCTGATTCCGACAGTGAAGTAGAAAACCTAGAACAAAAATTAATTTCCGAAAATAAAATGGAGTCTGAAACAACTACGCTGTTAGTTATTTGTTTGAACTTCGCAACTAGCCAAAACGCGCGGACTTCCAGCCTCGATATTTGTTTATATAAAGGTCGAATAAATTATTCACCTGGCATGTCATCGATGGTAAAGGAACTGCAATTCAATATTACTTTCCGTGATTTATTCGAGTGTGTTAAATCTTTTGACGGTTCTTGTGATAACTGAATCTTTTTGGTAAAAGTTTACAATTGGGTGCCCCTTGGTTTTTTGGCGATTCTTTTTTGACGCCAAGATCGGCGCCGTAAGGCACAATTTCAAGATGGCCGCTACACAAAACCACAATAAGAAGTCAAAGAATTGCACAAATTCGGTATCCATGAGCACATCGATCTATTTTCACTTAAAAACATCACAGAATTGCACAATCTAGGCACTGCGCACTGCCGTAACTTTGTCCATGTACACATCGATTTATTTTCACTTAAAAAAATCAATTAGCTAAAACAAAGTAAAAACTATCATGGTAACCAGAAATGGAGTTTCAGCGTCAAAACTGATCAAAATTTGTCGCTAATCGAAGGGGCACCCAACTCTATACTAAAGCCTCTTTGACCTAGAAGAATTATTTCAACTGTATAGAATTACGAATAATGTTCACAAGATTATATTTACAAAAAAGTTCTTATCAGGCTCTGCTAAAATTTTTGTAAATTCTTTATATGGTGTCAAAACTTTTACTGAGCTAAAAGAAATTTCTCAGAAGAATTTTCTTTTAAGCTTAACAGTGCAGATTTGCATAAACTGATGTTTAAAAGACGTCCAAAGGCAAACGAATCCTTATTCGATTACTTTATTGCTATGAGAGAAATTGGTTCTAGAGGTCAAATTGATATGCCTTCTGTTTTTGATTATGTTATAAATGGTATCCCAGAAAAAAAAATTTATTATACGGTTATAAAAGTGTAAGTGAATTCAAAGACAAGTTAAAGATTTATGAAAAGCTTGTGTCTGTTTCCAAACATACTAAATTTTCTAGTGATCTGAAGTTTAAACAAAATAATTCTCATCACTTGGAAAGTAAAATTTCTCAAAAGCCTACCGAATCTATAGTTTGCTACAATTGTGGGTCTAAAGGCTATAAAAGTTCTAATTGTTCTCATAAACAACCGACATGTTTTTCATGCAATTCATTTGGCCATAAATCGTCTGCTTGTACTCAGAAACCAAGTCGTTCATCACCTCAACCACCACAAAAATCAGAGACATATCTCAGTTAAGTTGTCGTACAGTCACACACCATACATTCTATGATCATTCACATAAATATTTCTGAGGTTATCATTTAGACACTATATGAGGTTATCATTCCATCATTGATTGGCATTGGCAGTCAAGCTACTATAATCAATACATAAAAGGTTCTCCAGCGCTTCTAAAATCTTCTATAACATAATCAGGACTTGGTGATCGCATTGCACGCCCATAGGATATTTTACACTTTGTTTAAAAATTCAAAATACAAATTTTAAAACTGACATTCATGTTTTTGCTGATAATTTACCATCTGTTGACGCAATTATTGAAAGTGATTTTATTGAACAAGCTGAATTTTCTATTGGAAAATATGGTATTAAAATAATAGAAGCAGAAACTCCTGAACATATTTTTCTAATTAATACTGTAAATATTTCCGATGAACCTGATTTAACGCGTCGTACCAATCCGGATCATCGCTCGCAAAAGCAAGTGGCAATGATTCCCTGATTGTGAATTCTGACGATGTCCTGAGTGATGCAGAGTCTGCTGTAAATGAAAATTATTCTGTCAACGATGAATTAGTGCAAAAAGGAAACTCAAGCACAACACAGGTAGATTTGAAGCCATCGAGAAAAAAAGGCCACTGCAGAAGGAGATTCTGAAAAGAAGCATTTTCCCAAAGATGAGTCTCAACTCACAGTTTATGATGAATTAAATGCTAATTCCACTAGAAAAACTTCAGTAACATATTTTGAGACAGACAAGCAAAAGAAATCGTCGGAAACGAAGAAACTGCAGAGACCACCGAAGAAGAGAAGATTGAAAACCAGGAATCCGTCAGAAAACCTGATAACTGAGACGATAATACAGAAAGCAAAGACGGAACAAACAAAACAAAAGAAGGTGAGGAAAAAAGAAGCGAAAAAGTAGATTCAGAAGATTCAAGAAGAAAACCGAAAATCTTTGATAATGAAATACCGATTTTGATGATACCTGATTTAGACTTTCCCCCCACTTGACAAATTTCTCCCGATTTGTCCCGGACTACTGTACGTAGACGTAAACTATTTTAAGATTGAAGATGATGCTTAATGATGAAATGTATGACGAAAGAGGGTTTAAAGAAGATTTTAAGAAGACGCATTCGAATGACGAATCTTGAGGATATCAAAGACGCATTTAGATGATATATCCAGACAATATCAAAAACTCATTTAAATGACATATCCAGACTATATTTAAGAAGACTAATCCAGACAGATTGTTCCAGACGACATTGAAGAAGAGATTCCATGATGATGATGTTCAAAGCCGACCATGACGACGACTGAGGCAGCTCAGCAAAATTAAATCATTTCAGATCTCCAAATGCTGATGGTCATACTACCAAAATGAGAGGCCGCATTCTATCAGGATGCCTGAGTGTGAATAGCAGGATTAAGACAACTTAACACGATTGACGGTATTGAAGTGAGATACATGATGGAAGATAAGAAGAACAGTCGTGTTTTCGACTAAGACGTAATGATTAGACAGCAAAGATGTAACCTCTCAATTATCATTTTTTTTATTTGTAAATAGTCGCTAATATATCTCCGCCAATAGCTAAATTAACTACTTTAGTCACCTAGATATGTATCGTCAGCCTAGAAAATACCCTAGATGTCGAGTTCACATTTATTATTTTTTAAAAGTAAGTAGAGATTGAAAGGAAAATAAAGAATACATACTCGCAATCTTCCTTGCATTTCGAAGTACATTCTTCAAGCTTATCGTCCTCTTTTTCTTCGTTAATTTCTGCCATCCATTCATCTGAAAAAAAAATAATATATATGAGAGAAAATAAGAAGAGAAAAAACATAAACCCAATACATTATAGGTGAGAAGAACGGCGTGATTTAATTTTGCCTAATTTATGAAGATAAAAATTTAGCTTAAATTCAAAAGATGGTGTAAATCACCAATTTCGCTATTGATGTCTGGCTGATGGCTTAGCAACGAGGTAACCAGCTCCTCTCCTTTGCAATATGTATAAAATATTCCAGTAACTGGCAAATAATTTAAAAATAATGAAAATGACAAAGTAGTAAAATTGAACACTTATTACAAGATTAAAACTTTATATAATAAAGCGATTACTATGAACAATAATGATGAATAAATACAAAATTCAAGAACTCATGACAGCTTGATGAAATTTATTTTAAAAAGAAATAAAATTCTTTGCAGTTCTGGACCTTTTCACACAAATGTACCTACTTGTGCAGCTCTTCTCACTATGACAAAGCACAATCCGTAGTTACCACTTCAAATTACTATAGCCGCTGAACACAAGGCACTGCAAAACCCATTTAAAACTGAAGCTCTCACGGCGATCTTTCAATACTCTGAACTCAACTGAAAACTACTCTCTGATCTTATATGTACTGTTTCTGCGTCCAGCGAGAAATTTTCAGTACCTTCGATTTCTCGAAACTGCTGGAAGCCGTGCACAGTTGCAGTTACATAGAACCGGGTAACCAATTACAGTTGCCTAGGAATCAAATCAAAATGTCGCCAAGCTTGGCAACTTTTGGCGACAAAACTTAGTGTCCAAACTATATCGCTAGCTTGGGGTTTGGACGAGATAGCCAATTGCAGCAATGATAAACGGACTTAACCCTGTAGTCCTATTTTTCTCGCAATGCTTCGCTTTCTGAACCTTTCATGTTACGTCATGGAAGAGGTACTACAACTTACATATAATTTCACTAAAGTTATTTACATGTATACACAGTTCGTAATATTATGTTAAAAGGAAAAACACATAGTTTAAAATTGAGTGTTTGATTTGTCCATGCTGAGTTAAAATTTTGCTAATTTAAAATTGTTCACCTTTTTTTTTATAAGATTTCATTTGTGAATTATAACTATTTAAATAATTAAATTTATTACATCCCAGAACTATTCATTTAGGCGTTATGTTATAAATTATTCAGGGCTATCTCCCTCCCCTTAGCCTTGTGGTGCCCAACCTTTAGCTGGGTACAAGAAAGTTTAGACTTTAAAAATTTTGGTGAGCCACAGTAATATATTGGATTTTTAATACTTCAATTACACTCATGTCCATAAATTAAGGATAATTCGGAGTCACGCGGAAATCGAAATCTAAAATAAATATATCACCTGTAAAATCACTACACACATCTTCAATAATCATATGCAAATTTCAGGAAGTAACCAGATGATACCGATGGTACGTCACAATGACGAGAGTGTAAGAGAGTGATATATAAGGAATACAGGCAAAGAAGTAAAATTCTTCGCAGGCGCTTTATAAGCATTTCAGTGCAATAACCGAATAATTATGACACAAAGGACGCATTTGGATGATTATTTACGTGGTAGAATTATCGGCCGTCTGGAATGTGGGCGTACCCAACTGGAAATATCAGACGAACTTGGAATTGCCCAGAGTGTCATCTCCAGGCTTTGACGACGATTGCAAGATGATGGTAATGTGAGTAGACGTTACAGCACAAGTCGCCCCAGAGTTACAACGCCGAATGAGGACCGGTATTTGGCATTTACTGCCAAAAGAAACAGTAGGAGCACAGCCTCAGACCTGTCTCGTCAGCTCTCTTCGGCCACTGGTACAACAATTTCAAGGCAGACCGTGTAGAGAAGCTTAGGGCAGATTGGTCTATATGCTCGTAGACCTGTCAGATGCATTCCACTTACTGCAACTCGCTGTCGCCTGCGGTTAGTCTCGAGTAGAGAGCATGCATTGCGGACACCGCAACAGTGGGCTCGTGTGATGTTTTCCGACGAGTCCAGGTTTAGCTTGCAATCTGATTCTCGCCGGACTTTCATATGGAGAGCTCCAGGTACCCGTTACCACCAAGAAAACATCATCGAACGACACCGTCACGGTGGTGCAGGAGTGCTCGTTTGGGGTGGAATTATTCTGGGTTCCAGAACTGACCTGCATGTTCAAATTGAAACCATGAAAAGCCAAATCTATCGTAACGTCATTCGGGAACAACATGTACGTTTGTTTCGTGGCGCCATGGGCGCACAATTTGTGTTTATGGATGACAACGCCCGTCCTCACCGCGCAAACATCGTAAGCGAATGCCTTCAATGGGAGGTTATCACCCGTATGGACTGGCCAGCATTCTTACCGGACTTGAATCTAGTAGAGCATGTATGCGACATGCTTGGCCGACGAGTTGCAGCCCGTCAACCTCCTCCTACATATTTACCGGAACTTCGGAGAGCATTGCTTTTTGAGTGGTGTAATATCCCCCAAGATCAGATCGATAATATGATACTCAGCATGCCCAGGCGTTGTACGGACTGTATTGCATCGTCTGGGAGACATACAATGTAGAGTGTATAAACGTATATAATCACAGACTATAGATATGTGTGGTATGATTTGTTAAGGAAAATGTTGAGTTATGTACTCTTAGTATTACTATTTATTAAACATTCAATAAGATACGAATTAAATACAGGGCAAGCACATTTTACTGTGAAACCTGACATTTCGCGTCTTCTGCTAGTTTATTGTAATCTGATACATATAATGTTATGGCTAAATATATGCAGTCAAGCGGATGTTCGTTTGTTACGCTGGATCTGAGCTTTGATTTTAAGAAGTTTATGGTTAAAAACCACTTTCGCAATGATAAGTTGTTCAAAAACAGAAATTTATTTGAAAATTTTCTTTTAAAAGTGGATATTTTTTCTCATTTACGAGCATCCAATAATCTGCTAGTGACATTTTTGTTTTGAATAACAGTTTTATTTCAGTAAAAAACAGATCATTCAAAATTCTGGATAAGCAAATGAAAAGAAGTTGCTTACCTTTAAGATCATCGTTCTTCGATTCTGGTCTGCCGCTTACGGAGACTATATTTCAAACTCATCTAAAATTGACACTATTTTGCACGAATCACTTTATTTTACATTTCACATAAAACAGTAACGATATATCGATCATTACAACAACAAAAATACGCTTCTAACCTATTTAACGTCATTGTTCTATACACGTACACTCATCGCTGCCATTTCCCTCAAAGGCAAACTTCAGAAACTTACTCGTCGGTCTGGAGGCAAGATCCGTTCCCCAAGAGCGGAGCATGCATCGTACGTGACACGCTCCTCCCGATGAGTTTCGCCAAGTTGAAACTCAGTCATAGTCTGGTTGAATGTTCATGAGGTCTAATCGTTCAGGGCTTCGAATCACTCGTCCACATCTAGTTGTTTTGAGAGAATTCTGATTGTGTTGGTCTGATTGAGTGTGTCAGTGGCACGAAAATCTGTAGATCCAATAGAAGATGTAGGCTTATCACAAATTTTTTGATCAGAATGCTTCTTTCTCAAACAGTCTCCTAGATTATTCGTTTGTAAATGGACTTCCAACAGATAAATTCGTTGTATGGATCGAAGGATTTCGCCACTTTTGGTGCGTAATTTTACTAAACGAACTATACCATCATTTCCTGGGATCAGTGTCATAATTTTTCCTAGAGGCCACTTGATTCTTTTCTCAGGTGTTTCTATTAACACAATGTCTCGAATCGACAGTTTAACATATTTCCCTGTTCTTAAAGTATGGTTTTTTAGTTGTCCTAAGTATTCGGTTCTCAACCATTTTCTTAGATCCTCTCTGACCTTCATCTGGTATGCATACCTTTTTTGTAAGTATTCGGCATCAATAATGTCTAGATTTGGAACACCACTTTCTTTTAGAAAATCACGAAAAAACATTGCAGGTGTCAAGGGTTCCAGTTCTAAGTCCTCGGAGATGATCAAGTTAATGATCTGCAGTTTAAGATATTTTCGCAATCACAGAGGATTGTAGAGAGTTCTTCATATTTCAGTTCTTCATATTTAATCTAAAACTTTTCAGAGAATGTTTTTCATCAGGCCAATCATTCTTTCCCAAAATCCACCCCACCAGGGAGAAGCTGGTAGGATGAATTTGCATTTAATTCGGTTGACAATATGATTTTTAATAATTTTATCCCAGTCAATCATTTTTCAGAGCGAATTTGTACCAACAAAATTACTACCGTTATCAGGATAGACAATTTCAGGTCTTCCTCGGCGAGCTATAAAACGCCGGAAAGCCAATAAAAAGTTATCTGTTGACAAAGACGTTAAAAGTTCAAGATGAATTGCCTTGTATACGGCACATGTAAATAAAACTAGCCGCGTTTTCGACCCATTTTTTAAAAATAAAGGGCCAGCTAAATTGATACCGGTCACTTCAAAAACAGAAGAATCTTTAACACGGTCTTTTGGTAAAGGTGCGGATTGTATGGTCGGGAGCCTCGAATCAAATCTTCTACATTTAGTGCAGTTTTTCAACACTTTACGAATAGTTTTACGACTTTTCCAAGTCCAGAAATTTTTACGTAGCATTGCCGTTAAAGTCTGAGTTGCACAATGCATTTGTAGTTTGTTTTTCCATAATCAGTTTAGAGACAACTGGATGTTCAGGAGGTAGGATTTCAGGTGTTCTAAAATTTTCTAAGTCTTGTCTCATTAATATTCTTGACTTTCTAACTTAAAAGACTAGATGAATCAACAAATGGTTTTAAATGTCGCAAGCGTTTATCCTTTTCTGTTTTAAAGGAGACCCTTTGCACAATTTTTCAAACAAGGACTTCAGCTGCATTCAATTCTTCGATTTCTAAGTTCTTTGACGCTGTTTTATTTTTATCTCTGCAGTTGTCAATATACCTTTTTATCCAGGCTGTAACTCTAATTAATTTCTCAAAAGAAGAAATTTGTGAGAAATGAGAAAATTCTTCATCTACATTTGTTAACGAGGATACAACTGTTTTTCTTCTTTCTCGATCAATCATATCTTTGTCAGGAGAACTATCACAAGTAGGCCAACTGTCTGGATTCAACTTTAACCATGATGGACCTTCATGCCATCATTTGGCTTTAATTGTTTCAACAGAACATCCTCTTGACTGAATATCCTCAGGATTCAAGTTTCCAGGAACATAATTCCATGTATCAGGATTAGTATAAGCTCGTATTTCTTTTACTCTATTGATAACAAATACACCCCAATTTTCTTCATTCTTAATCCAGTACAATGTGTTCATTGAATCTGTCCAATAAAGCATCCGTATATTTTCCTCCTTTAAATCTTGTTTTATAGATTTCATTAATCTTACACCAATAGCACAAGTTAATAACTCTAGTTGTGGGTTTTAGAGGAGTAGCTCTAGATCGTGCTTGAAATAAACGACAAGAAACTTCAGTTTCATTTCCAAATCTTAAATGAACGCAGGTGGCATATGCCATTCGAGATGCATCACAAAATATATGATAGGATAATTTCAATCCAGAATCAATATTAAGCATCATCTGTCGTGGGATTTTTATTTCTGTTAAACGAGTTGCATCATTCTTCCATTTCATGTATTTCCCATTTATTTCTTCAAGAAGACCTTCATCCCAAGTTACTTTTAATTCCCAGCAGTTTTGTAACAGATTTTAGGAATTAAAATTATAGGGCAAGTGAATCCAATAGGGTCATAAATGTTATGAATTTCAGACAACATTGTTCTTTTAATAACAGGTTTAATTTTAGATTCATTTAATATCACAACTTAATGTGTTGTTATGCAAATCCCAAAGAAGTCCAAAATGCTGACCGTTTTAGCTTCGCAAGGTTCATCTAAAAACTTATTCTCATTTAATTTATCAAGCTCTGACTGTTCTAAAATGGGTTAGATAACAAAGGCATCCCTTTCATTTCGCGGATAGTTATACGCCCACTCTTGTTATTCAAATTTAGCACTTGCCAAAATTTCAGTGGCATCATTTTTTAATTTCTTTAATTCTGATTCATTATTCACACTTGTAACTAAATTATCAACGTACCAGGATTCTACTAATTTATTAGCACTCGCACGATAATTTTCTGGTACTTCATTCAGTAATTTCGTTAGTGTTGCATTTAAGAGAAACGGACTGTTGGTTATTCCAAAGACCACTCTTCTATGCCTGTATATTTTCAAGCTCTCAGAATTTCCCTGTTCCCACCATAAAAATCTTAAATAATCTCTGTCTTCAGGTCTAAATCCTATCTGCAGAAAAGCCTTCTTAATATCAGCGCTCATGCCAATTTTTCCCAGTCGAAATCTATTTATTATAGCTGGAACAGTGTCAATCAAATTTGGACCCTTTTCCAAACAGTCATTTATGGAAGATGATCTTTTAGTTCTTATGGATCCATCGAAAACCGGTCTTATTTTAGTCGTTGTGGAATTCATTCGAATAACAACACGGTGGGGTAAATAATGGGAGGGGTTATTAACTTCTTCAACAATTTCTATTATCTATTATCTATATTGAGGAACAATTTCGATTATCTTCTCATCTTCCCAAGATTTAAAAATTGCCTCATAATCTTCTAAAAATCCCCTATCCTTTAAATTCTTCATTGTGCTCTTTAATCTCTTTTCTGCTATTTCCCGATAGTTCGGAAGTGGAGAATGATTTTCTATCTAAGGCAAACAAACTTGAAACCTTCCCTCTTCATCTCTTTTCACATTAGCAAGAAAATGTGTCATTATTTGTTCTTCTAATTCTCTTTTAGTTTGACTTTCTGAAGGATCTAATATCCCAAGAGTATCAAGTTCCCCTAAATCAGAAATTTTACTTTCTGATACTAATATAGAAAATGTATGAGAACAATCCCATTTATTTTCCATTTCTGCAGGAATTTTGCCCATGATACTCCAGCCTAAATAAGTTTCAATGCAAACTAATCCACATTCTAACTTCTTTACTTTCCTTGTAAGCAATTTTTCCGCTATGTCCGCGCCTATGAGGATATGAATTTCAGAAGAGGAATGTTCGAAGAACAATTTTTTATGCATACCTTCAACATCATTCAAAAATATATTATGGGTTTTTAACTCATTTAAATAAGGCTTGATGTTCAATTGTAGAATATCAGAACAAATTTTCGCTTGACTGATAATCGTTCTTAATGCTACTTAAGCGTACAATAAACTGTTTATGAGTTTCAACCACTTCGGTTCCTTCCAACAGACTATGAATAACACTGCTTTCGTTAATACATTCGTACTGCATAGCATTGGCTAAAAATTTTAGATAAATAGCTTCGTTGACTTCCAGAATCAATTAAACACCAGCAGTATTTTTCTGGACCATTTCCACGCACGTTTACTATAAACGTATACATGTTTTCGGCGATGGAAACGGAGCATTCGGTTCAATCTGAAGTAACCCACCGTGAGGTCAATGATGACAAGGAATACCGAAAGCAGTGTGGTCATGCAACGTCTAGTGTAAAATAGCGAACGAGCGCAAAACACCCCTATCTTCAGGGAGCTTTGTTCGACCACGCCTTTGAGCTTGTGGCGTAACTGTAATTCGACTTTTCTTTCTTCTGTTTGTACCTGACTTCACAAGACTGAGAAAGGACAAAACATGCAGTGCAAGTCACATAAAAAGGTCGCGCGAGCTACGGGTTGGACAACTCTCAAATGCTTTGCCGTTTAAATAATAAAATAAACCAAACCAAATATTTTACTCCTTTAAGTTGCAAATGTGCAGCCATATCTTACCCTCAGGGTTAAAGTTATCAATACAGTCTTAAAAAGTAATTTTAGTCGTAGTAACAAATCAGAGCAGAGTTCAGCCATCAAATCTGATTCGGAATAAAATGATTCAAGACTCTTGAATCATTCATAAAGCAATCAGTTAGCAGTAGGTGTTTATTTATGAACATTCAAATTAAAAATTAAAGGAATTATTTTCTAACTTTCATAATTAACATTGACAAGAAATTCAGTATAGTTCTAATGCAATTTAAACTTTATCAGTCAATTACATTTATATATTTAGAAATGTGAGAATATTTAATATAAAATAGTCATCTTTCATTTACTTACGGTCCAGACATACTCTTTCTTTATTCGGGTAGAGGATCATAATTACAGAACAGTTGAAAATTCTCAAAGAAGCTTCAAGGAGACATTTGTCGATGCACATCTAAACGCAGTGTAAAGATGTTTTTTAATGAAGCTGGAACTATTTATGTCTAGTACAGTGGTACCTTGGTATACGTCATTAATATGCCCCAGATATTTCGACTTATGCAGAACAACCTTTTTCAATCAGAAATAGCGGGAAAATAACTTATCTGTTGGTATAAAAAATCCTGTTCTTATTATTATAACGCTGTTTAATACTAAACTATAAATGCAATGGGGGGGGAATATGCTAAACACAAATGAAAACTGGCCAAATTTATTTATCCCTTTCCTGTCCCTTTTCTTCTGTCAGGTCCCTACTTGGACCTGGTTGCGGATCAGCAGTTCTGATCTTTACTAAACTTCTATGCACAAAACTTTGCTTCTGCCTTCCCCTCAGAAAGTTTCAGAAATGTGACATCATTTTGTCTTTCCAGACAATGCTGCTACAGCTTATTTAG
The DNA here is from genome assembly GCA_000611955.2 of Stegodyphus mimosarum. Classification (NCBI taxonomy): domain Eukaryota; kingdom Metazoa; phylum Arthropoda; class Arachnida; order Araneae; family Eresidae; genus Stegodyphus; species Stegodyphus mimosarum. Next base: position 1,004,122 of record KK122165.1, read on the forward strand.
GCTTTGTTCGTATGGTATTTCTATGTAAATATTTTGACACCCATTTATTAGGCAAAGATTTGGCGTGAGATCTGACATCAGAGGTTGCCGTACATTTATTATCGCGAGCATTGCTTCTAAAGAAGTAAACAAGGCTAGTGCGCGCAATCGTAACACCTCAAACGTAACCCGTATTACAAACAAATGTCGTATATCAAACAAAAATTTTGTTTTTGACGAAATGAAACGTGCATTCTAAAGCCGACGTACACCAAGAAACCACTGTATTCTAATAAAATTAAATCGCACAATTTTATACGTATAATAATTTCATAATAATTTTCATGTATCACACTGTATTAGGAAAAAACAAAACAAAAAAAGAAATGAAACAACAGAAACAAGCATTTCGTGAAATAATATTCATTAAAAATGTTACGTGAAAGGGACATCATAATTAACAGTAGGAGACGGTTATGAATTTCCTCGTGCAATTTATGAACTGGAGTATCCGTAGTTCCTTCTGGGATGATTTCTCGAATGTTGAACATCTGGATACATACGGTTTCGGTTATTTTTCTCTGTGCAGTGAAACGCAAATCAACTTTCTTTAAGAAGTACTACGTGGAAACACCTCTGCCTTAAAGAAATCCTTTGCTTTGCAAAAAATAGCTTTTAAACAAAGTAATAAGAACAACGTTGAGTTTGAACTGGAGAGCGGTTTCAAAGGTAGTTGACATAAATTAAATACAAACCTGAATTTTAATTAAATATAAAAAAATTATAATAATAGTTTATTAATACACTGCTGGCCAACACCCTGAAAGAAGCATGCAAATAACATGAAATGTACAACATGCATTAGCGGAGGTGAGATATGCAAATGATTGGAATTTCAGCGCAGACGCACATCACGCGCGCCTCTGGTGCCACTTCAAAGCGCTATTTAAGGCTTGGAGTTTTCGACGATTTCCCGTTCGGCAATTGTGTTTTTCTTGTGGCTTTTCAAAAAACAAACGATCAATTATGCCTCGTAGTAAACAGCGATCATCGTTTGATCAAGTATCCGAGTTCGACAGAGGAAGGATAGTGGCCTACCGAGAGTGTGGATTACCTTTCAGGAAAATCGGTAGTCGTGTTGGAGGAAACCAAACAACTGTAATGCGAATATGTGGCCGTTGGATGCATTAGGAAAAGATAGACCAACGTGTTCAGTCGCATCCACCTCAGTGCACCACTTCACGTGATGACAGGAACATTGCGCACATGGCAGTGACGGATCGCTCAGTCACATCACGAACCATAGCACAGCACATTCAGTCTGTGACGCATCATCCAGTGTCTGCGCGTACCATTCGGCGCCGTTTACAGCAGAGTGGTCTGTCCGCAAGACGTCCATTGCTTCGTCTACCCTTATCCGATAGTATCCGAGAGAAAACATGTGGTTCATGGTTGCTGAACGATTGACCCAGATTACATCCCAAGCTGCCACACCAGATCAACTTTGGCAACGTGTGAAAGCTGCTTGGTCTGCTGTACCCCAAGAACACATCCAAAGTCTCTTTGAATCAATGCCGAGGCGTGTGGCAGCGGTGATATCCAACAATGGCGGCTACTCTGGCTGCTGATTCTGGAAGGAACCTCACTTCACAGAAGTCTATAAATTTAATCATTTGATACTTGGTCAACATGTTATCTACTAAATAAATTTTGTTGTGATATCTCTTGTCTTTCTTGGTGTTGCAATTTGGGTGGCCAGCAGTGTATTTGTCCGTGTTGGAAAATCCTAAATAATAAAAAGTTTTATTTAGAGTTTGTAATAAAGCTGTTTTTAAGGAATTTCTCAGAATACCAGTAAGACGAGTACGATTTCTATAGGGTAGGCTTGTAATTTGGTCTCCACTGATTAATACTCCAGACAGCGTTATATTAAATAGCCGAGTGGAATAGGAACTTGCGTCTCGGAAAATCTGAAACTCTGATTTTAAAAGTTACTGTCCTATGAGTAAGTAACCGGTTGATGGCTGAATATTGGCAGTTCGATCAGAATTCAATGTCAGTGACTAGGTTGTTTGTATGGGCTTTTAGTGTTTTTCCACATGTGTAGCTTGAATACGAGCTGACTTACGAAGTTCACCACATGTCATCCCTAAACTTACGCAGATAGCTTTCGCGTGCTTTTCTATGATCAAATACATCAAATCAAAGCTTAAGTGATGTTGAAAACAGTAAGTGACAAATTTATTTTTAACATGATGTTTCTAGCATTCGACATCAGGGTGGTCTATTAGAGTGTTCTTAAATGTGAATGTTCTGTTTTAGAGTATTCTATTATAGTGTTCTATTTTAAGCCATTATATAAGACGGTTAAAGGGCAATTAACGCAGCTAATTTTAATAGCTTAATATAGTAAATATAAAGGAAGTAACGAATTTACGCATGAAATAATTTATTTAAAGCTTGAAAATAATTTCATAACTTTAATCACATTATTTATTTCCTGAATTAACTATTTTGGACATGTGGTATTCATCAGCAGCGATCATCCAAATATATAACTTGGATATAAGTAATGGGTTCTTTGTTTGTTATGAATCTGACTGGGCCAAGATGTATCACTGTGTTTCAGAACTCAGATTACTGAGTATGTTGTTAAACATTATCAAAAGCAATTTTAATTTCAAATCATTCAATTATTTGCTTATTTCGATACTATGAAGTGGATTAGAGGTTTCTCTTTAAATGGACAGAAGCCTTTCGGAGAGGTCTTTCTTGAGAGAAGACTTGTATTCGCATTTATGCATGACGAAATCTAGGAGATTCCAAATAACTAATCCTTTTCCCGAAATTCGAATCCGGGTCAAACTAACAGTGTTCAGGTATTTAACCACTCGGTTACTGGGCGCCCAGGTCGAACATCACTAGCCAGTAGTTTGAATAATTTGGCCACTTATAGTGCCTTAAATCAATAACAGGACTGAGAACTGAACCCTATTGCTATTGCATTTTTTCAATACAAACAATTTAATAAAAAATTAAATTTAATCATTGAATTATTTTCAGAAATATGGGAAAATGGTTCTTAATTTCTATTCTAAGAAATATTTATCACCTGCTTATATTTGAATAATGCAGTGAAGAAAGCTATTATTAAATTTTATGACATTCTTAACATGAAAATGCCCTCATGGATTCATAGTATAACCGTTTAAAAGTTAGAAATGAAAATCTTACTAACTGCATGGCCGGCTGGTTTAAAATAAATCATTGTAAATTATGTTAATTATTGGATGTTAATATTATATATCGTTAATCATTTGATGTTTAATTAATTATAATGCTATATATTGTTAAAATTATATATTGCTAAAGTTATATATTGTTAAAATTATATATTGCTAATGTTATATATTGTTAATATTATATATTGCTAATGTTATATATTGTTAATGTTATATATTGTTAAGTATTATTGTTATATTATTAATATTTAACATATTGCTAATGTTGTATAATGTTAATATTGTTACGTATATATTGCTTATGTTATATATTGTTAATTTTTAATATTATATATTGCTAATGTTATATATTGTTAATGATCTATATTGTTATATATTGTTATTGTTATAATTGCTAATGTTATATATTGTTAATGTTATATATTGTTAATATTGCTAATATATTAATTATATTGTTAATATTATATATTGCTAATGTTATATATTGTTAATCATTTGATGTTTAATTAATGTTAATCATTTGATGTTTAATTAATGTTAATCATTTGATGTTCATTAATGTTATATATTGTTAATCATTAATCGTAATGTTTGTTATATATTGTTAATCATTGTAAATTATGTTAAATATTGTTCTAAATTAATACATATAAGTGCGCATGCAAGAATGAGTGCAAGAATATCTTTTTTTCCAGGTTTTGCGAATTAATGAACAAAGGCAGTTCCGTATGTCAGAGACCTAAGTCAGAAAATTAAGAAGTATCCCTCCACAGTTAATAATACTTATTTTACTACTTAAATTTTCACAAGAGTACAAATAATTTTAGTCATCAATTATGTGATAAATAAAGTCTTCAAAGTAACAATCAACATGCGAGACACATAAATAAGAATAGACAGATCTCACTGCGCATGTTTACTAGAAATTATCTCAATTCTTGTGTTACAATAAAACTGTTTACAATATACATTTAAGGCCTGATATAGTTCGAGAAAGAGTAAAATGTGCATGTAATGTTCATTTACTGTTTATATTATTTGGCAGATATGCGTAAGAAATAACGAATTACATATGAGCGTAAATTTAAATTAGGCAAAACGACTATATTATTTTGCAGTAAATTTTAAATGAAACTTTATCGATTTGGAGAGCGATCAGATAAAGGTCCTTCTTATTAAAAAATTCTGCTAGGAACAAAAAGATAAAAACGAACCTTCTGTAAATTTATTTAAAATCCAATATAAGATTGCTGTTTGGCCTAATTTTAAATTTTACGTTGCCGTGTTTCTCTTAATGTTCAAACTGTGTGAATGTTTGACATTAAAATGCTGCTACTTATAAACGATCGAAATTACTAAGACATTTACTGTGAGATTAAATACATAACTAATTAACTATTTCATGCAACAGTAAGGTTATTATGATTAAACACATCAACGAGTTTTATATTTTGATGTAGGTTATTAAGACAGGAGTAAACAATTGATAGAGTTATAGCTAGAAAAGGGCAAATTGTAGATTGTTTTTAACACGAATTAGAACACAAAATCTTTGTACAAGACAATGCAGAAAACAATTGATTGTCTATGTAGTCCATAAATTTAGGCTATTTTAAAAATAAAGGAAGTATTATATCTCACCTTTTTCGTTCTTGGGCCAGATCTGCCATTTTTAAGCCATTCCGCAGTGTAATTCAGACAATTCGTTTTATATGGCAGCGGCAGCAAAATTTCCTTTTTCTAGTAAGCATAAAAAATTAATATAGATTGATCAGTTTGACGCAAATGCATGATGATAAAAAAGATATATAAATTTAAAATAACTACAGTTTACAATTATACTTCTATAAAAACATTAGCTTTGCACATTTAAAAACGAAGTAATCGAAAAGTGAAAAAAAAATTAAGTACAGGATTATTCGACTGTATGTTTTGAATACTTGACTGAAATCACGAATATACTTACTTATTTTCCCCTAGCCCCCCCTCAAAAAAAAAAGGTTTTAAAATGTGTTAGTGGTTGACCTAAGAATGCGACCGGCTCTTTTGCTTACTTCCCCTCTCGCACAGATCATGTCAATGAGTGTATGTACATAAATCTACAACATGCTGTGGGCTCAAGCATCATGCTGACATCCCATTCACGCATCACGCCCACAAATTCAGCAAGGCCGTTCGAGCTGTAAATATTAAGTCTTTCTCTAGTAAATATTGTGCTTTTCGATGATATGCACTTTAAAAAACGTTCTTGTGACTTCGTTCACTGTATATACATAGATACCATGACATTTGAGTTCGAAGCGTGCTTTTAGTTTGATCACCCTGAGACATTACATCAGCTTAGAAGATTAGAAGATCAGACTTTACACAAGCAGTGCGGCAATGAACATCAACCTTCGCTAAAGACACCATTCAATGGCAAACATAACATCTCCAACTCTAACTCCAACAATATTCTACAATATCAGGTTGTTCTTCTACCGAATGCATTTATCACCATTGAACAATCAAAAGTGCACTATATCAACACCTGAGCCTCAACAGTTTTGAGTCGCCCCTTTTTTTGTTTTTGTTTTTTGTCCAGAGAAAAAGGCATGTTACGTTTATGTATCCCTCTAGAACGTGTAGTTATCTCTTTTACAATATGATAAAATATTGGACCTTTATCGGGCATCCCTTATGCACGCGTGATTTTTTTTTTTCAACTTAAGCAAAAGGATTTACCATTTCTGAATGCCTTTAGGAAATTATTTATTAATCAACAAATAAAATGTTTTAGACAAAGAGTATGTCATGCTTGTTAAAATTTCAGAAAGTGTTTCTGTTTCTATTTCACTCTTTAATTAAATATAAAAAGAACTCGTTTAACGTTACAGACATAGGAAATACAAATTAACATATTATCGGAAACAGAGAAATTAGCCGAGTGGATTTTGACAAGAAGAGAAGAAAACGATAATTTTTCAAAAAGAAGTATATTCAGTGACTTACTTTTATATGTCAGAGTCCATCAGGAAAAGAAATTTTAATTCGAGTTGAGAAAATTCTAGATCCAAAAAGGCTAAATGCATTCGAATTTGAATCACTGTTCAATGTGGCGCAAAGTGTGATCGGCCTTTTTTTTTTTTGGAAGGTTTTCGTCAGAAATACATTTACGATAAACTGTGATCATTATCGTGACATAATCACCAACTTTTTGTGGCTTGTGGCTTGCTCTGAATGAAATGGATACCGAAAAATCTGGCTTCAGCAAGTCAAAATTACTTACTACACGCAGGAGACAACAGCTTCCTTGAAAAATCCTTTGTATACGTAATCTCACTTCGTGGCTGCGCAGCGGCCAGGAATGGCCTGCGAATTCTTTTTACGGAGTTAATTTAAGTCGAAAGTTTACAATTAACAAATTACAAACAGTTCTCTAAATGAAAAGAGAAACTCAAAGGGTCACTGGCGAAATCAACAGAGGCGTCTGTAAAAAGATCTTTGTGAACTAACTTCATTTGTAAAGTTAACTACCTGCCGAATAAAATGTGCAGGTAAACATGTGATTTATGAAGTTTTCTTTCTTCCAACGTTTTTCATTCTACCACTTCTGCTTTTCATTTATGAAGCAATTCTTTTAGTAAGGTATATGTTATACCCATAAAGCCTCGTCTTGCTCTTAATGTCTACCTGAATACGAGCTTTTCTATAAAATGATTTATTGTAATTTCCGTTAGCGTAACTAGACATTTACCAGGAAATTCTTTATGTACATTTTTAAAGCAATATACCTGTAGTAATACTGTAATTGCAGAGAGTTACGTTTCCCAGAGAAAAAAAATTACTAATCACATCTACATCTATCTTTCCCTTGCATTTAAGTTAGATTTTCCGAATATGATGACGTGAACCAGCGAATAAAATATACCGTTTATTCAAATAGCTGGGAGATCTTCAAGTATGCATTCGAAGGAAAGTTGATAGCTCTAATCATTCAAATACCATACATAAATAGGTGAAATCGTGTTTTAATGCCGATATCAGGTTTTTGAAAATGAAAAAAGTCACGTTTCGGCTGATGGCAGAGGAAATAAAGCGCTGAGGTTTATGCAAACTTTTATTGTCATGTGGCAACTTCACATTTGACTAATGCTTGTATTCCTTGTTTTGTTCAACATGCATTACACTAGTTGACAAAGAAACCCATGGTCTTATCATGCTGAAAAAGAAATCCATGGTTAACAAATCATCAATATTGTTACATTTACACACCAATCCATGGAATCCAGTAAATTATAGTTGCTAAAGCTTTAAGAGTTCCAATTTGTAAATTGCATCGCGGTCATAGTGAAAGATATTAATAAAACATTCGTTGAAAAAATAATTAATATGAGATCCAGTTGCCATGGGTTTCCAAAATTTCGCTCAGGAGATTTTGAGGCTAGAAAGCGATTTTCGGGGTCATTGTTCTTTCTATAATTGATTGAATGAATTAAAGGTTTGAATGGTCTATTCAATTATGGCAAGCACATGAGGGATATCTGCCTAAAAATCGGATCACAGCTACAATAAAACTGTGCGTAGTATGACGTAGGTATTAACTATTTATTTTTATTTGTTTCGCAGCTATTAATAACAACAGGAAAAGCAAGGAACCTCGACAAGTGGGTCTCTCAACTCGCCGATTAAATCAAAGCAAGGCATTTGGAAATATATGCTCATATCTCTTAAGACAAAGCAAAGAAGAAGCTTTCTAAAGTGAGTTGTGATTGTGGATGAGAAGTGGCTGTCCTATAACAACAGTATTCGTTATACAAGTGAGACGCTCTAGGAAAGCACTCTTGCAGCCAAAGATGATGTTGTTGTAACCAGCACTGATGAAAATTCATGCAGTCCTATTGCTTCAGAATATTGCCTGACTACATATGGCATTGTCAACAGTACAGCAAGTAGACAATTTGGAATCCGAAATCGTGTCATATCCTCCATACGTTTTTGTCGATTCCTTAACAGATTACAATTCTTAAAGCACTTGAGTTATTTTTAGTCCTAGAAATGCCTTAGCAACAATGCATCAACTTATTGGGCAGTGGAGGACTTCATAGCTTTCAAAGGTACTGATTTTTACAAACATGTTATTAATGAACTCGTTACACATTGGCAACAATATAATAATGCTGCTAGAGACTACTTTCCTGAGATTAGATATTCTTTCCCCTTTTCAATCGCCATTTCATTTACAACAATCCAAGAACACAAATTTAAAATTTCCGTTTCCGAAGTCCATATTATGATAAATCATTGCACATTTACATTTTTTTAAACATAGGAGTAAGAGTGTGTTGTTCTAACTTCCGTTAGGGTATTTTTAGTAAGTTAACTTCCCTTAGTATACTGAACGGGGCTTCTGTTCACACGTTTACTTCGGTTATTTGGGCATTCGCATACAGGCACCTCCCCAAAAAAGATGTTCGGCAAAAGCCATTTTCAAACATTTTGTAAGGGGCATTTTCCTTGGAACGATCTGCGACTAGATCATCTCCATTAGTCACTAACCTTCACAAAACGGTATGGAGCGTCTTCGAATCTGAATATATTTGTTATAACAATTTTTTTTGGTATAAGAGGAGGGAGGTGAGAGGAAAAAATAGTTCCGGATAATTGTACACTCATGGACAAAGTCGTGAAAATGAAACGAAATTTTACATACGTAATGACTACTTTGATATAAGTCAATGATAAGAAAATCAAAGAAAAAGGATAATTTATTTCAGAGAAAAAAGCAAAAGAAAGGAGGAGTTAATACTCCGTTGGACACCCTCTAGCGCGAAAGCACGATTCGATAAGATCGGGCATTGAGTCATACAAGTTCTATATGATGTCTTGAGACATTTCGTTCCATATTTGTTGTAACCTTGCCTCTAATTCGTTCAAACTCTTGGGATGCCCAACTCGTCGTCCCAAATGATCCCGGATATGCTCGATTGAAGACAATAAAGCAGGCCAAGGAAGGGTAGTAACAGTGTGGAGACAGTCTTGTGACACCCTTGCCGTATGAGGCCGAGTATTGTCTTGTTGAAAAATGGCTCCTGGAAGCCGTTGCATTAGTGGCAACACATGTGGTTGCAGGATTTCATGAACATATCGCTGGGCTGTCATGGTGCCACGGAACAATACTAGGGGTGACCGTGTATTGTAAGCAATGGCACCCTATACCATCACACCAGCTGTGGGAGCGATGTGTCGCTGTAGATCAAAGGCAGGATTGAGGCGTTCACCACGGGCTCTCCATACACGACCACGATTGTCATCACTGCCGAGATTGAATCTGGATTCGTCGCTAAAGACGACCTGGTTCCATTCCGCTGCAGTCCAGTTTTCTCGTGCTCGACAGCACTCCAAACGAAGGCGTCGATGGGTGGGCATCAAGGGCAGCACACGGAATGGGGGCCGCGATACCAATTGTCCTTCAGCCAGGCGCCTTCGTATGGTTCGAGAAGACACAGGAGCCACTAGTGAAGGTACTACCTGTGCCTGGATGGCGGTCGATGAAGCAGTTGGCTGTACGCGTGCATTTCTTACGATGTAGCGGTCTTCTCGACGACTGGTCTGTCGAGGGCATCCTGAGCCTGGTCTTCGTGTACATGACATCTCTCGGGTCCACTGGTCCCAACACCTCCTCACAACACAATCAGAGCGGCATAATTGACGAGCTACTCGCCTAGCTGACCACCCAGCTTCCATCATCCCGACGATTCTCCCCCTCTCAAACTGCGACAACTGCTCATATTGTCTTCGAACACGGCGTAAAGGCATGTCTACCTCAGCTCTTCCTTTGTAAATGATTCAGCACACTCAAACAAGCTTTGTTTACCTGTTTTATACTCCACAGAGTACGACGTTCAACGTCCTCTACCGGCTATACGTAATGCGCAATCACGCTGCATTTCGAATCATTTACATATCTCCCGGACATGTACCTTCATTGCAAGTTTCGTTACGATCCCGCAATTATTTCTTGGTGCGCTAATTTTTTGTCCATGAGTGTATTTAGTTCAAATTAAGGCAGACTAGAGTTATCTGAATAAGCTGTATTTTACTTTTGGCCAAAACCAACAAGGAGAAAAAAAAATATTTAATGTACTTGACATAACGTTAATATATAAGCTGTTTAATCAGTTACTGATTGCTACTAAATTTATTTTCATTATTTATCAAAACAAAATAAGGTGTTTTGTTCGTTTTTGGAATGCATGCATGTTTTTTGTAATATTTTTTTGTTCCACTCCAACAGACCGCGCAAATTAGCATACTTAAAAGTATTCATTTTGAAGCTCGAAATGCTAATTCAAATGAAACAGCAGGCAGTATTAAGGTTTATCTATAATATTTCAAAACTTTAGCTGCATATATAAGTTAAATAACATAAAAAATGTCGGAGAGGTAATGATAATCGTTAACACTTCTCTTAAAGAGGATTTCCTTCATTAAATACTATTTCAACATGAAAAGTATTAAAAATATGGATTTATTTTAGTTCTTAGAACCATAAATAATTACAATCTTGCCTCATTTGTTTAGTGCCGTTGTTGTGTTTAAAAGGGAAAAAAAGATGAAAACAGTTAATGCATTTGCCTCAACTCACTGTAACACAAGTATTTCTATTTTTGTATAGTTTAATCCACTTGTCTGAACATGATGACCCATGGGCATGGGCGGACTAAGGCCTAAGCAACCTAGGCACGTGCCTGGAGCCCGTAATTTTCGGGGCCCGAAAATTAGGTTTTTAGTTTTTAATTTTTATAATTAATTTTTATTTTCATTTAACAGAAAAACGTGATATTCATAATTATTGCTGAAACGTATCCAAATTATGCCGAATCGTTGAAGTGTGGCCGAGCGTTCCCGTGCTTATGCACGGGCGAATACGATCGAGCCTCGCGTCTATCGAGCCTTCACTATACACGCGTTTAAAAAGTGAAACGTAGCTATTTAAATTAATTATAAAAATTAAAATCAGTGTCTCCTGAACGTGTTACATCTTATGTGAGTTGTGATTAAAAATTGTGCAATTAAAACTTGGTTGCAAATAGATTGTTTTGGATTCATAGTTAATACTTTCTGGAATACCTAAAATAAAAACGTAAGTTTTTATAAAAGTATTACATTATTTAATTAAAATAATATGTAAAATAAAATACCACAAATTGTGATTTTGTTTTTGATTGTGATATTGAGTAAAAATTAGTTTAATTGGAGATCATTTTCTTCTTTCTAGTACGTGGTCTTTAAAAGGAATTCCTATAAGCATTTAAGTGGAAGTGAAAAAAGAAAACGAAAAGCAGATCGAGATAAAGTGGCAAAACAAGTGAAAAGATCGTTGGACAAATTTTTAACTGTAGATGGAGAACAATTAAAAGAATCGTCATCATTTTCACAAATTTCACCTGCTCAAACTCCAGAAACAACATTTGTGTCCGAAACTATTTTGCAAAAAGGCCAGCAGGAAAAACCAAGCAATTCCGTTTGTGAAGATGAAACAAAGGGAGAAAATATAAATTTAAAATCATCTCAAAGTAATGATGAAGCCAAGAATTTTGTAAACAATATTGCATTATGGCCAGAATACTTAACAGACGCCATGCGAGAGTATTATATAAAAAATCCACCAAAATCAATAAATGTATCTTTGGAATCATCTTCTACTCGATGCAACAAAGAGTCAAAACAAATCACAAGAAAACTAACTTTCGTCTCCTTCTTCAGAACAATTAATAGCGGAGAAAAAGTTAAAAGAGATTCGTTGGCTTATTCTGAAACCAACAACTTTTTGTACTATTACGTCTGTAAATTATTTTCCAAGCAAACAACGCTAATGACAAAAGGGACGAATGATTGGAAAAATGTATATAAAAATTGTCAGAGCATGGAAACTCCAGTGACCACATTAACTTCATTTTAATTTTTATAACAAGATCTAAAATTACCTGACGCATTGACACTGAACTAGAAAAACAAATTATAAATGAAAAAAAATCGGAGGGAAGTACTTAAAAGTGTGGTAACGACAATCAAATTTATTTCTTCATACTCTTTAGTGTTTCGTGGTAAAAATGAAGTGTTTTTTAGTGAAAATAGTGGTAATTATATAGGTACTTTGGAATATTTATCCGAGTTCTATCCATTTTTGCGGGAACAAAATATGCAAACTGCGGCACCGGTACTATAAACTATTTGTCGTTTACAATATGGCATGAATTTATTTCTATTATATCGAAAGATTTACAACTCACAACAGTGAACGAAATAAAGGAAGCCAAATTTCACTCTCTAATTAATGATTCAACACCTAATACAGGGCGTTTATAAAGTCCCGGACCCATTTTGATGTTTAATAACTCATAAAATAATGAAGATATAAACAAACTTACGGCATTTATTGATGGAATAACTTATATATTTTCCTTTTCAGGTTTGAATATCTTCACTTTTGTAAATATCGTCTGCGCGTGGGGTTAATTTCAGATAATTTCATTTTCCAGTCTAAATATCTGTACTTTTCTAAATATCGTCTGCTTATTAACTGCATTTTTCACTCTTTTGTTTTTGGCAACTATTGCAATGTTATGGTTAATGGTGTTATGGTTATAGTAAAGGTTAATGTGTGGTGTGGACTAATGCACGACCGAGTCATTGGGCCTTTCATTTTTGCAGAAAAGACTGTCTCATCAGTCGTATACTTAGACATGTTGGGAAACTTCGTATTTCCACAACTAGAAGAGCTTCAGCCACATGTCTTTTTGCAACAAGATGGTGCACCACTTAATTGGGGTACCATCGTTCGCAGTTCTTTGAATGACCATTTTACAGGAAGATGGATTTGGCGAGGAGGTCCAATTCCTTGGCCATCCAGATCACCTGATATAACGCCGCTGGACTTTTTCCTTAGGGGATTTGTAAAGGACAACGTTTACAGGAGGAGAGTGTCGAACATTGATGACCTAAATGCCAGAATTACAACGGCAATAGCCTCTGTGGATGCCGACATGCTTGCCGGTACCTGGCGTGAAATTGAATAATACTCTTGATATTCTCCGTGCGACGAAGGGGGCACACGTGGAAGTTCTTTGACAAGGGTCATGAAATTTTTTGAGTCTATCTAACCATTTATGTTATTAATTTTAATCTATCTTTATTATTTTATGAGTTATTGAACATCAAAATGGTTGCGGGACTTTATAAATATCCTGTATATCTCACGTAGATCAGCTGACCATCATTATTCGCTATGTTCTTCCAAATGGTATAAAAGAAAGATTTTTGGGATTTCTACCTATATTTTTTCATACTGGTGAAAACTTGTAGAAAGTTATTTTAGAATTTTTAAGTAATATAGATTTAGACATCACTAACTGTCGGGGGACAGAGTTATGACAATGCGTTTAATATGTCAGGTAAATATAAGGGACTCCAATCCAGGATAAACCAATATATTTTTTTCTGCCCATTTTATACCATGCGCAAATCATTCAATAAATTTAATTGGAAACGCTGCTGCCGAAAGTTGCACGGAAATGACCACTTTTTTCAATATTGTTCAGGAATTGTACATATTTTTTTCAAGTTCTACACATAGGCGAAATGCATTACAAAAATTTTGTAAGTGCAAAAACTTGAGTATTAAACCTATTTGTGACACCAGGTGGTCTGCTCGTTCCGATGCTGTGAAATCCTTAAAGGAAAATTATGAAGAAATTAAATATTGTTTACGTCATCTTTCCTCAAACTAAGATGGAAAACCATTAACAAGGTCCGAAGCTGCCGATTTACATAAAAAACTTGATACTTTGAGTATGTACTGTTTGATAATACGGGAAAAGATTTTAGAGAGAATAGAGTTTTAATATAAGATTCATTGATAGATTTCATACAAACTGTTAGAGATGATTTTGACAATTTAGTAAAAGAAACAGAAAAAATTAAAGATACTGCATATACTAATGATAAAAAGCAGCAAAAAATACGAAAACTATTTCATGATGAAATTCCAGAACATGAAATAAGATTCAGTGGCAAAGAACATTTTAAAGTTAATATTTTTTGTTGTATGCGATTCTTTAATTAGCAACATTAAAAAAAGATCTGAGGGATATAAAAACTATTAACAATAAATTCAAAACAATTTTTCATGATAGTGATGTTAGTTACTCTTCAATAGAGGAATTGAAATGTTATGAACAAGATTTAAACCTAGCTGAACTGAAAAATGAAGTATTACAATTTAAGACTTTTATAAGTAAAGAAAATATTATTTCGCTTGTATCCGTGTGGTCATTTATTCAGGAAAATAATAATATTGCAACATTTCCTAATTTAAACATAATTCTGAGAATTTATTTAACCCTTCCAATAAGCAATGCAAGCGGTGAAAGATCATTCTCAGTCATGGCCAGAATAAAAGTATTTTTAAGATCCACGTTAGACCAAGAAAAATTAAATAGTTTATCATTACTTTATATAGAAAAAGAGTTATTAAATAACTCTATTAATTATGACGAACTAATTGACGAGTTTGCAGAATTAAACGTGAGAAAAAAGGCAATATAACTAATCAATCTGGGTATATTTGTTTAAGTATTATTGTTTGTTTTAATAAATTATTTTTATGTTTGTTTTAATAAATTATGTTTATTTAATTTTTGCATATGTATATTATTTTTTTTTCTTGGAATCCGATAATTAAATAGAACTACATACTATATGCTTTAAAAGCAAACTACCAAACGCAAAGCCTGTGTCATGACTGAAAAATAGGCCCGGAATTACAGTGTTGCCTAGGGCCCGGTTTAGCCTTAGTCCGTCGCTGCCCATGGGCCGCATGCGACAATTTCAAGCGATCCGCGAATGCGTTACCTATATATTAATAGCAGTATTATGTCGAGAATCTGAAGAAAGATTTTAATGATTTTGAGTACAGTTTTACATTTTTTATTACCTAAACACACTTATATTTAAACAGCTTTTTTCCGCAGTGAAAATTATTAAACCTGAAAATAGAACCAGACTGATGGATGAGCATCTATAATTCGTGATAAAGATAGTTTCTAATAAATTTTCAAATTTTACAAACTTTATCAAAATAAGAACGCCCTAAGAACATGTAGCTGAAATTTGTAGTTAGAAATAAGAAAATTTATAATTATTTACATACAAGTATAAGTATTTTTGTTTCTATATACGTCAAAGAAAAATTTAATAAGTAAAAGAAAGATAATAAGTTGTTATTATTCATCTTCAACTTTTTACCACTAGGAAAGCTTTGATAATGTATTTATTTTTAGTTTACGTAAATTATTTAATAGATAATTCAATATAATAGAATTATTTTAAATGCCAGTCTGAAATTTTTATAATTAGCTATCAGTACCTTTGAATTACAAAGCATAACCAACAGAAATTTCCTTCAGATATCAACCTTTACTTTCCAGACAGAAAAAATATCTTTTTTAAATTTTTTCCTTTGCGTCATTGTTATTAATGTTTATGTAAACATTGTTATTAATGTTTGTGTAAAATTTTGATGAATATTCAAAAAATAAAATTTAACGTTAAGATAAAAATTTGGGTTGGTTAAAAAATTATTTTTGATTGGACAAAAATTCGAGCTGCTTTTAGGTTGTGGTTTCGGCTCGCATTCAATTTGAGTTTGAGAGTACTTATTTAGAAAACACAGTTTCCCTGGCCGCTGAATGGATTCTAAATGTAAAAATTAAGGATTTCCTTTTTAAATTCTAAACTGTCACTCTCGTGCAGAAGGAACTTCGTCTCTCAAATTTTTCTTCTTTTACTCTTCTCTATTAGCAGATTCATTCAGCTTCCGAGTAATGTTTCGGTTTCCAGGTCAGTTGAGTTTCAGAAACAGCTGAGGAAACTAATTAACGAGTTACAGTATACAATTTTGAACGTAACCTTAGTCGTTTAGATTTCGAAGCCTTCTTTTTATGTTTAGTTACTATTAACATCTAGGTCATTCTCTTCTCCGTATTTTAGTATTTATAGAAAGCGTACTTATTATTTTTTAAATATGTTTATTTTCTGTAATATCAAATTTCCATTAATCTTTGGGCTGATCACTGGCTAAAGTATGTAAATGGCGGAGCAACGATCCTTTTATATTTATAATAATAAAATAATTTTATACAATCAAACACATTTTTTATATTAAGTATCGTTGGATTAAAACTGAAGATTTAAGAATTTTTAACTAAAAGTATATGATTCTCCGTTTTATGTCTTCACAAAAAAAGAATTATGATTTCTCTTGAAATTATTCTTTGACTACTGTTTTTAGAGATCTGTTAACAATTAGTTTAAAGTTTAGTTAGTTTTATGAATTACAAAGATAAAACATATATTGAATCGAAGTAATGCAACTGTTTGTTTAAAATACATGCTATCTTATATTTCAGTAAAACGCAGTGCGTAAGCTGCTGTAAGCATATCAGCAATTTGTCTAGTCTATAGAGTAAAGATATTTTTGATAACTTTTTCGATAATTGCATGATTTTTTAAATTTTTCATCAGCTCAATGAAGGCTAAATTTTGAAAACAGATGCAAGATTTTTGCAAGTTAACCATATTACAGATAATTACAAACAAATGTTGGCTAATCTTTGGAATATGGTAACTGGTAGTTTGGCGACTTTTGGCGACATTTTATTAAGGCGATAAAAATTACTAGCTAGGACTATAGCAATAATCTGAGAAGTACACAGTTCCAATCACAGATCACAAAATTTTCCTGCATTTTCGTGCAAATGTTTCTAATTTATGAGAAAAATTATTTGCATGTTTCATATATAAATTTGCCCTGTAAAAACAAATTTCTGTTGTGTTTCCCTGTAAAAACAAATTTCTGTTTTGTTTCACTACTTTCCGGAAAATTCCGATCGTGATTTTAGCTAATAAGCACTTAGAAACAATTTTGCACCTAATCTTCATCATGATTAAGCACTTTTATTCCACAAAAATTCTAGCATAAGCGTAATTCGGCTAGCAGATTGTTGGAAGAAATGTTGAGCATAAAAAAAAA
>KK122165.1:1021449-1031896 GCA_000611955.2 Stegodyphus mimosarum
ATGCCTTTACTTTGTGAAAACAAAATGGCGTCCAAAAAAAAAAACTCGCAGATTGCTGTAGCAGGGTTGGTCGCCAAATATTCGCCAAAAAATCGCGAAGTTACCATAATCCGAAGATTCACCCAAATGTTTTCTGTTGCATCAAACAAATCACGTAATAAATTGTTACCCAATTTCTGATAGTCACGTGACAAATAACATGCAATTAAGTGATTTTTTAATAAAACATAAAAGAATTAGCCATGGCGAGAAAGACTTACCAAGCTTACATATATCTTGTACGTTCTTCCAGCTTTCATGAATATCCCTCTTTCAAAGGGATTCACAGCTTCATACGGAGAATGAATTGAAAACAGAATTCCTGCCCGATTGCCTGGAATCAAAATTTCATCTGGACGTACATTGAATGTAAACGAATTTGCTGGCTCGGGGACTGAAATTCAGAAACATAAGCTTAAGTATTTTATTACTTTTTATAATCTTAGAAAAACGCAAAAAGCAAGTGACCAAGGAACATGAGCAAATGCAGCAGCATGTGACGCATGCAGATGAAAGAGAAGGTGTAATATAATGTGCGGATTGCGTTTGAATGGATGTTTCATTATTTCCTTTATGTTTGTGGGGAGCATAATTAATTTTAATCTCTAATCACTCAATTCAGAAAGTTTGTTCCTGTATCTGTTTTTTTTATATAAACGTATTGTTGCGAAAAATTCGGCTGTTGTGCCTGTATGTAAGCTTTCCGGCATAGCACTAGGGTTGCCATAAAATAGTGTATGGGAGGGTTGCCAGATTGGCGACTTTATCGCCCATTTGGCGACCAAATTGGCGATATCCCATGGTCCAATCGGGAAGCTTCTAGAATAACTTCCTGTCGAGATATTTCTCGAAACCTGTGGAACCTAAGGAAGAGCTATATAAACCCCTGCGTTTCTGAGAGCAGGCAGATTGTGAAGTGTTGCGAGCAGTGTGATTAAGATTGTGAAAGAGTGATTAGTTGCGAGAATCGCTGCTTACTGCGAGTGCTAAGCTACGCGAGAGTTTTGTGAACGGAAAGCGATCGAGATAGTGCTTTGCCGTGAAGCTACCTTTACAGTATAGCTTGACAGTGTATTGGTGATTGTTCCACGGTGTTTATTATAAATTTAGTGTTGCCGTGAAGCTACCTTTACAGTTACAGCCTGAAGCTGTGTTGCTGATTGTTTCAGCGTATTTATTGTAGATTTTCGAGGCTTTTAAAGGTAATTTTGAAACTGTGCTGTAAATAGTGATTCTTGTAAATAAATTGTGCTTTTTATTGTTCTGCATCGTGTTTTCATCGGATACTCTCAAATCCACGAACCCGTATAACGCAACAATATTCTATACAATGGCAGATAAAAATTGAATTAGGAGTTTAAAAATCGAATTTTATCCCATCATCATGCAATCTATAATTATCATTTTTATGAGGTCCGTATACATACACATATATTTATGAGATCCGTGAAACAATTTATTACAAACACTAGTATTTTCTTTAAAACAATTAGGAGGGAAAAGGGTAGTGCATTTTTAAGAAATTCTACTATTCTGCAGGTACAGAGTTGGAATATTTTTAACTAATCTGTAGTTAAATAGAAGTTTGTAAAACTAGGCTGAGGTAAATAGAATTTTTTGGAAATATTTGAGTGTATGCGATAACCTTTTCAAATATTTTTATAGAATAATTGAACTTTTTGCTTATGAATTAAAAAACAGTAAGTTATGATGAAAAGAAATTATTAGTTAGGACCTAATAAAAAATTACTTTTATGCTGCCTTGTTTGAGCATCAACGTCTGGGATATTAGACCTCGGTATGAAATTCTAAAGTAACGAAAAATGGTGTCCACAGAAAACATCACGAAGAAAACAGCGCAAGGAAAACGTTGGCGTGAAAAATACTGTAGGAGAAAATAAAGCAAGGAGAAAACAAAGCAATTTTAATCAATGGTAATATAAAACATTTTGATGGAAAATAACGCTCTGCAATGACTTTGCTATCTTAACACAAATTATCGCTTGCAAATTATCTTAAAAAAAGGCCGTACGATGATGATACATCGCAGACATGCGTTTGGTAACTATAAACATTTTAAGTGAATTTTTGCGTAATAATTTGCGAGTGCAAGAAGACTTGATTAATTTTTTTACTTCTATATTTCAGATTTTTCTATTGACTAATAAATTATTACTGTAAAAGTAAAAAGGAAACTTAAGCATTCAGAATTAGTAAAACACAGTTCTACATATAGAATTTTTTTTATATAATTTCCCTCAAAAATCTTTATTTAATTAGCTTCCTTTATATAGATATACTGATAAACTTTCATGAAAAAGTATCGTATAAAAAAGGATTAAAAAGACATACAGGCTAAAATTTTTATTAATTGCTGTATGTAGCATTAAGATTTTGAATGTGTTATACATGTAAATGGGCATTTAGTATTTAATTCTCTGGATATATTTCAATTATTTTAAATTAGAATGTAAAGGATAGTAGCTCACCACTAAGTCCGCTAACTTTCTCCTCATATATTTAAATCTTTTTTTGATCCAACGGAAACATCTGAATTATTTATCCCTTAATAGCCGAGCATGGTTCCAAGAAGCAAGCCGTTTAGGCGAAAACATAAATAGTGGCTTTGCACGGAAGCTGCTTTGTGCATAAATAACGTCCAGTGATAAAGATCGATATGCTGTGAACCCCTTCGAAGAAATGAATTTTATCATCGCGCTGAAACACTGTTTGCCGTCAAGAAAGAAGACCAGTTTTTCAGCAAAGAGCCAACAACAGTGAATGATTCCGAAGTAGTAAAAGGCGTAACGCTTCTAAAGTCTGCATTAAATGATAAAGTTCTGGCGTCTGGCACTGGACAATGTCGGCTAAACAAGCGTCGGAAACATTTCATACTGTACATGAATCTAAAGCAGCAAACACAACCAGGAAACGTCTAACAACTATAAAGAAGATTCGTACAATTCCTGTGAGACAGCATTTCAATTAGATAAAAAACTAGTAGCGAATTTAATGAATATCTGCTGCAGAAGTAAGTAACATGGATACAAAAGTTTATATTTTGATGACTTCAATCAGTGTTTGAAACTATAAAAGTTGCGTTAAAAAATCAAAATAGTGCGAATTTAATCCTAGAGTGTGTTACTACGCGACTTATTAGCCTTACTACCTATTCAAAATTTAAGAAAAGATAATATTGTGTTTTCTACTAGGCAAAACGAATTTATGTGCTTTAATTGTAAAAAGCAAGGGCATACTACAAAACAAATTATGAAGATTCTATGTTTTGAATGTGGTAAACACAGGGACGTGAAACAGCCCTGTCACTGGAATCGGCCGCTAAACTAGTAGAGCAGACTTTGAGCTTCACCATCGATTTCTTTTGTTGCAGCCAACATAACATCCAGAAACTTTATTATTTACTCTGGAACTATTTCTCACATGTGTTCGCTTAAAGAATAATTTTCTTCATTCACTTTCAAGTCAGGATGTGTGTCAAGTACATTGCGTTCATCTATTTTAAATGTGAAAGTTGTGAATCAGATTTCTGGAAAAACATACAGTGCTGCTCAAATAACTCTCGAAAATGTGTTTTTTGAGCTGCCATATTTGAATGGTGAATTAATGTCAGTGTGAAATATCGAAGTCTCAGGTTTAATGTAACGTTTAAGAATCAAAAAACGTTTGTTGTCAACAGAAGCAACAGCATACGTTTTGGTTACTAATACTATCACGACTAATATGTTCCTGATTTTGATCCGACTATGAAATTTTGTTATTAGCCAAAAAAAGATAGCGTTCTGTGGCATTGCAAGCATTGCTATTTTTCCAGTCTTGTACTAAACAGTTGGACTTCCAACCACAGAAGCATTTCAGTGAATTTTGTATTTCATCCAAACAGAGTGCTAAACCAATAGGGAAACAAAGCAAGACATAAAAAATTAAAACGAATGACAACGACACGCACAGATGTATGCTGTTCAAATACGCCATCTGCGCAAGCAGGTTAGAATTACTTCATTACAACAATAAATGATTTTTCACGTTTTACTCTGTTCGTTTCTGAAACGGAAAAACTATGTCGTCGACGAGCTAAAAACATTCCTGAAGTAAAATCAGATATGACAGCGCTAAAGAATATTCAAAGAGAGTTGCTTAAAACATGATAAAGATTCTGATTTGAAAAATATTTGCATATTTGGTTGCGACGCTGATATCTCATACCTGCTTGCCATCGGAACTTAAAGAAACTGTTATTTGTGGTTTGTTCGACAATGGCGTATCGTTTAATTGATCCAGTGTAAATTAGTGTATTAAAGATGTAATAGTATTATTTCTTATTTGTCTGTGCAGATAAACGCAAATCTGAGAGCAAATCCTAATAGATGGATATTAATTTCTAGTTGTATAATTAAACTGTAGAAATTGTATTAATTGTAGAAAGCAAAACTGTGCAACTTTATGTGGAATTCAAACTGAGTACCTTTGGGAAAGGTCTCCAAGATGTGTTCTGGCTTAAAACAATAATTTGTGAAACTTAGCAGTACAAACATCACAGTACTTGAGGATAATCAATCGTGTGTGCATACTTAATAAGAAGAATTAAACAGGCTATAATATACAGACACTAAACTGAAATGTATTCGTGATACACTGAAAGTACATAATATCCAAACTGAGTTATTCGAATTCACAAACTGCTGATTTGTTAAATAAATGTTTATCTAAGGATAAACTGTATAAACATTTACTTTTATGTGGTTTAAAGTTATCTTAGTTTTCTTGTATCGAATGTGATATTAAGTTACGTGTTGTGGACATAATTACACACTCAGTATATAATGCTATAACCTTATTTCATTTGTTAAAGTAAAATGTTAAACTGTAGCTTACCTCTAGGTCCGCAAATATTACTCAGACTGTGACTGGCGAATTGGGTGAGCTCCACATACGGAAATAAAGATGCAACTGAGTTTAGTTGATAATTTTAGTAATTAGTTTACCAATAGTAGTTTGTTGGTGACTGATTTTTATTTAGTCAAATGTTTTGGGCTATCTAATTCTATCTAACAGAAATTTCTGATTTACACTCATGTCCATAAATCTAGGATAATGCAAAATCAGGCAAAGGAAGAGTTAGAAGCAAAACAAATTTGACTTATTTGTAAAGCTTATTTATGAAACAAAAGGTAAAGAGGAAAAAAAAGATGCTATATATTTGATATTATTAAAAAAATTAGCGATTTTTTCTCCCTGGAGCAAATTACAAAAAAAAACCTATTTACAAAAAACCAATATTAAGTGGTTGGTGTGATTGTTAATACATTGTATGTCTCCCAGACGATGCAATACAGTCCGTGCAACGCCTAGGCATGCTGAGTATCAAATTATCGATCTGATCTTGGGGGATATTACACCACTCAAAAAGCAATGCTCTCCAAAGTTCCGGTAGACATGTAGGAGACGGACTGCAACTCGTCGGCCAAGCATGTCCTACACGTGCTCTACAGGATTCAAGTTTGGTGAGAGTGTTGGGCAATCCATACGGGTGATATCCTCCGAATGTAGGCATTCGCTTACGATGTTTGCACGGTGAGGACGGGCGTTGTCATCCATAAACACAAATTGTGCTCCCATGGCGTCCCAAAACAAACGTACATGTTGTTCCAGAATGACCTCCCGCTAGATTTGGCTTGTCATGGTTCCAATTTGAACATGCAGGTCAGCTCTGGAACCCAGAATAATTCCACCCCAAACGAGCACTCCTGCACCACCGTAACGGTATCGTTCAATGATGTTTTCTTGGTGGTAACGGGTACCTGGAGTTCTCCATGTGAAAGTCCGGCGAGAATTAGACTGCAAGCTAAAACTGAACTCGTCGGAAAACATCACACAAGCCCATTGTTGCGGTCGACAATGCATGCTCTCTATTCCAGGCTAACCGCAGACGACAGTGAGTTGCAGTAAGTGGAACTTATCTGACAGGTCTACGAGCATATAGACCAATCTGCCCTAAGCGTCTGTACACGGTCTGCCTTGAAATTGTCGTACCAGTGGCTGAAGAGAGCTGACGAGACAGATCTGAGGCTGTACTCCGGCTGTTTCTTTTGGCAGTAACTGCCAAAAACCGGTCCTCATTCGGCGTTGTAACTCTGGGGCGACCTATGCTGTAATGTCTACTCACATTACCATCACCTTGGAATTGTTGCCAAAGCCTGGAGATAATACTCTGGGCAGTTCCAAGTTCGTCTGATACTTCCAGTTGGATACGCTTACATTCCAGACGGCCGATAATTCTAATACGTAAAAAATCATCCAAATGCGTCTTTTGTGTCATAACTATTCGGTTATTGCACTGAAATTCTTATAAAGCGCATGCGAACCATTTTACTTCTTTTCCTGTATTCCTTATATATCACTCTCTTACATTCTCGTCATTGTGACGTACCATCGGTGTCATCTGGTTACTTCCTGAAATTTGCATATGATTCTTGAAGATGTGTGTAGTGATTTTACAGGTGATATATTTATTTTAGAGTTCGATTTCCGCGTGACTCCGAATTATCCTTAATTTATGGACATGAGTGTATTTAACACTTAAGTGCACTACCTGCTGTTTTAGTAAAAATTTATTAACCAATAAAAAAATATGAAATATAGAACTAAAATATTACTTATTTTTGCTCAGAAATCATTAAGCAAACATCCTTTAAAATTCTTTTCAGAAAACTCATTGTCTACTTCCATGCCTCTCGAATTAACTTACACCTTTTCTTTGCCCTGTATTGGCAACACGCTTTTTGATTTGTCTGCGATGGAATTGGTCGTTAGAACATTTTGCTTTACATATATCATCATATTATCCTATAATTTCTTTTCATACTTGATCGTTCTCTGATGATTTTATGCATTATTTTCGTTAATGAATAACAGCGTTTTAATATAACCAAAATAGTAGAGGAATTTATTAATGTTATTTAGAATCGAAATACACTTTCGATTTCGCCGCCATTCGAACATCGGAAAGTAAACACGCATGTCTGCGATATTTTCATCACGTGACGATTTGGGTGGTTTCTGCTTTGTTTATAATGTTCTTGCCTTGCTTTCTTTTCCCCGTGGTATTTTGTAAGATGACGCTCTCCTTGCTTTTTACTGCCCGGCGGTTTCGCCTGCGATGTATTTGCCACGGTACTTTAACATATAACTGTTTTCTGGTGATTATCTTTGCGTGAAATATATCACCTCAAGCAACATAACTAAAAATAACTGTGAATACTCTTTAAACAGTGTATGATAGATATGGAATCATAATTATTATACCAAAATAATCAAGAAAAGCTAGTTTTATTCATTATAATATAGCACAGAAAATAAAACAATGTCATTCTCCCGGGAGAATAAAAAAAAATTAACTCTTTTCAGAATTGCTAAACGTGTTTACATTAAGAAAAATAATCATTTTTTTTAACTAACATCATCAGTGACTTAAACAATTAGCTAGTAGTAGCGATTAAACAAGGGGTCGGCACTGGATGCAAATTGACCCCATCTCCTGGGTAGAAGAAATGTGGAGTAAGTTCAAAGAATTGTACTTATCTGTGGAAGATGACATCTCCTAGGTGCTTCGCCTTTTCTCTACAGTTGTTTCGTGAGACTCTTAGAACGGCGACGAGGCTTCTCCAGTTCAATGCAAACATCAGACCAAGCTAATTCGATACGAGGCAGTAGCTCCGACAGGAGGAACATCAGGTGTAGATCGGTAAACCCTTCCGGAGTCCATTAGGCCTAATATAGTGTTGTGACAACTTCGGCGAACCCTGCTGCTGGCCTTCACGGCGAAGACGCATCAAATGCAATAGAAAATGAGTCGGTTTATTTCTCGCTTCAGATACATGTAGTAACGAGGTACGAAGTACAGGCACTTAGCTGCTAGACGCCCCAAAGGCAGGTGTTTAATAAAGTTGATACAAGTGAGTACGAATCCAAATTCATGAAGCATTCTGACGCTACTTGAACCAGATAGGCGAGAAGTTTTGTGTAAAAATCTCCCTCTCTTCAGTTCCAAGTTTGGAACTTGGAACCAAAGCTGTATGTAAGTAAAGCGTCGGCACTCCCATACTATAACATGACGCCAAATTGCAGCGCCAATCCACTACAGTGGTGGCGATGTAAACTAAACGTCTTCCCCTCCTCCTTTCCCCTGCAGTGACGTCATGGAGGTCGGAAGTAAGATGGCGAGGCCGCAATGAGTTTTCACACGATTGGATGTAAATATTTTGCAATTGCGTCGTAATTATATATATAAATGTATATATTTTCTATTTGTACAGTATTTCAGAGTCCTAAGTGTACGAAAAGAATACATTTTTAAGCAAAGTTTATTGTTATTAACATTAAAATTATGCATTATTTCTTCTCCACTTACAGAGCTTCTACCTAAAATACTTTCTCAAATATGACATGATTTTTTTAGCTTCTGAGGCATCTTTTAAATGAAAAAAATCTAAGTCAATTTGTAATTAAGGCTCAATTCGGTCCATTTCAAATTAGCGCTCTTTTTATTTTAATAGTGAAATACATTAAATAGTACATAACTTTCTATGAATATTTCTGAAAGAGAATAAAAAAAAAAAGATTTTTTAAAATATTATTTAAAACTTGTACCTGCGTTATTATAAAATATAGGGGAATAATTCTTTTAATTATCAGATTTTTTTACCTTTAATTTCAACAATACATATCCTAAAACTCCTCTTTATTACTTCCTTAAGTACGCATCGTCTGAAGGAAACGTGTAGAAATGTATTCCACCAGATTTCGACGAAATCTTACTCTTGCAATCCTTAAATCCGCAGTATCGATACGCCA
Source organism: Stegodyphus mimosarum (assembly GCA_000611955.2). NCBI lineage: Eukaryota > Metazoa > Arthropoda > Arachnida > Araneae > Eresidae > Stegodyphus > Stegodyphus mimosarum. The sequence goes on from KK122165.1 coordinate 1,030,360, forward strand.
TTAGAGAAAATTAAAAAAAAAATTGGTTCTGAAAAGAGCCTTTTGTAATTAAAAAGTACAAAATTAATAAGTTATAAATAACACAACCAAAGCACGTTAGAAGCTAACAAGATTTGGGTAGAATAAAACCAACAACCAAATCAAAACAACCAATGACTGAAAGGAAAAGGAGCATGGGCAGTTTTACTGATTGTGTTTCCACATCGCCACCGCTACGAGCGCTGCGGTCGTTACGAAGCGCAATTTCTCCCATTGAAGTGCCGACGCTTTACTTACATACAGCTTTGCTTGGAACTGAAGAGAACGCGATTAGCATGCGGGCTATGCATGGCTTGTTCAGGCTTTCTTTCTTTATTGCGCTTCTGGAATTCAATGCCGCCTTCCAGTGTCGGTCCGCAGAATAGGCTAGCAGAGGGGAGGGGCGTGACCAGTAGTCACGTGAATGCAGGAAGACATCGTGTTGGTTGAGAGGTTTCAATCATCAAGTCAACACGATCACTGGCATATATCGCGAAAGCGACGTCACCAGTTTCGTGTAAGCGATTTTAAATCGGAAAACTTCCACATTTCCAAAAACTCCCAAAAGAGATGAGAAAAATCTGCAGCCACGCCAAAACAAAATAATTTTAAAACTTCTATCTTTTCCCAATTACAACTCAGTCTTTTAAATTTTCACTCCAAAAAACTCGCCAAGGCAGATAACCCTTTCCGAGGGGAAAAGTTCCCCTTCCCACACACCTTCTCCATACATCACCTGTCAGAAATCTATTCTAGAATCTTGAAAAAGGTGCTTCTAAGTGCAAAATTCAAGTCAGAAAATTTGTGCCATTTCTGCTAAAATATATGTTTGATTGTTAATAACTTCTCAGGCAACTAATCTAGGCTAAAAATATAAATCTAATTCTACCAGAAAGACGCAGATTTTCTGTACAAAAGTATATAAATTTCAATTAGCTACATTAATAATTTCTATTTTTAAATTGAAATAATACTCCAGAAATACTTGCAACACGAGTCCCTTTAACATAGAATCAAGCCCAAGATACTTATTTTGAGTTTTCCGAAAATTAACCACATTGAGTTTTAAAAGTAGATTAACTATAATTAACTTTACTTATTAAAATAAATACTAGCAAACACACAAGCTGAATAAACCCTTAATTAATATTACTAATAAGGTGTGTAGCTGAAATTTAGAATACATTAAGAGTAATTAGTTTAACTAAGCTACACAACATAACCATGAAAAATACCATTCATTATGTGTCTGAAAATTTTGCACTTAGTAGGAATAAAAATTAGAGTATTCATATCTTATTTCAAGACTGTGAACCGTTTACGTTCTGGAATAACTATATTTTCAAGCGCACCATTGATTTCTTCTGTAAAATACACCCCCACCCCCTCCGCCAGATAAAAAAGTAGAATACAAAATATTGCATTTAAGAATTACATAAATACTCACACATCTCTTGTGTGCGCATTTTTCGCGGCTCATGTGGACTGTCAGCCAGAGAATGCAGACTGTAACATCCTT
>KK122165.1:1031926-1045382 GCA_000611955.2 Stegodyphus mimosarum
ACTTCCTACAATCGATTTTGCCCTCAAAAGAGGTCCATCAAAGTTTTCCAGAGAAATGTCGCTGAAATGTCAAGTTTTACAGAATTTTAAGTTATACAATAAAAGAGGAAAATATCGGATTATTCTTCAAATTTATTTGAAGAGTCAAACAAACAATCAAAACGAATCACTTACCAAAGAAAAAAGTTTCTTGACATACTCAGGTAGTTTTAAGTATAAAGATCTGAGTTTTTTTTTTTTTTTGTTGTTGTTGTTTTTTGTTTGTTTGTTTGTTTATATAACTTTATTTTTCTTTTCTTATATTTCATAGCTAAGAACTATGAAAAGTTTCAATCATTCTTTACATATCCAAATAATTATTCTCCATAACTTGTTTACAATCTGCAGCTTTAGTGCATCAACAGCTTTAGTGGCTTTGTTTACAGATAATTAATTTGATTCAGAATACAAGTGACCAAATTTAAAGTGATATTAACTTTAATTAAATAATAATTAAATAAATATTTTTAATCTGTTTCTTCAATATGATCATTATAAGAACGTAAATCGTACGTTTCTGCCAAAAAACAACAGCCTGTTCATCCATTTTCTGAACTGATTTTTCAAGGTCCTTTAAAGGTTTCTGAGTTTTCAGTTCGCTATTTAAGATTTTCTCACAGGAAAATATATAAAAAATCGATTTTTGGTTAAGATAATGATCATTTCTGAAGAGGAAAATAAATGTTTTATCTACTTAGTTATGAGCATAGAAGTTTGGAAGAATGCGAGGTCCTAACGGAACACATAACTCCTGTTAGGGTAAAGCTTGCAAGCTTCCTTAACCACATGAAACAGAACCTTTCCTACGAAAAAAATCATCGAATTTTGTCTCAATGACTTGGATGTAAAAATATTGTATATTTCTGGATATGTATTCAGAGTTGCACAGAAAACGTTTTTTTATTTCTGAATATATATTGATTCGTGAACCAGCCGAGAGCTAGGACTTCGTTGCAAAAATTAATGCAAAATTTAAAACCTGCATGTAAGTGGAACTTAAAAAAATCATTTTATAAATTCTCCTTTATAATGTACATTTATATAACACATCATAAATATACGTAAATATATGATAACTATTTAAATATACGTAAATGTATCATAACTACTTAAACATAGGACAAAAAGTAGAAAAACGCACTTCTATTTTTAATTGGCAGCAGCTCTTTTTATCCTCAATTGTAATTTGAGTATTTCTCTTTCATTTTAGGTATATTTTCTGGCCTAAAATTAGTAACTATTTATAATATATCAATCTGCGTCATCCAATCTTACATAACACTGCAATGCAGATCTACTTATCAGATCACTGAACAGGAATTTACCCCTCTCTCCCACGCTTTTTTTTTTCTTTCTTCTTTTTACTTTCCGCTTCGCTCTTGCAACTTGCCGATGCCTGTTCTTTTCAGAAATATATTTCACGCGTTTATCAGTACCCATAAAAAAAAAATCCTTGAGATCAAAGCACAATAGTAACCATTTTATTCGTGCTTTCTTGAATGAAAAATAAGTGTTAACCATAAATGAAATGGAAATAATAGAATTCACCCACGTCTGCAAGTTCCTCATTATTTACGCACCTACCATGTCATCAACTACTTCCAAGGGATTATATGCACGCACACGAACACAAATACGTAGGTCTCTCTCTCTTTCTGTCTATATATACACTGGTTATCATAAATTACGGAAAAATCACGATTACTGAAAAAGTTACATGTAGAATTTTATGCAACTTACCCACAATATACAACATATAGTAACGTATCAAATAACATAAAAAGAAATTACCAGACAATTATGGTAGTATAGAAATTAGCACATGTATGAAATGAACAAATCGAAGGTGTCAGTTTGCTATAGAAAAAATACCTGCAATATGGAATGTGATCGCCTCTAGAAGCAATACAGCACATACAGCGATGTGTCACGCTTTCAGTTATGCGGTCTATTAGTTCTATAGGAAGCGAGAGCCATCGCTCTTGCAAAGCAGTTGCAAGCGCGGCAAGGGTCTGAGGGGGCGAATTGAGAGCAGCTAGACGTCACCCTAAAGCATCCCAAACGTGCTCGATAGGATTCAAGTCTGGAGATCGAGCTGACCGCTCCATGCGCCTAATGGTTTCCTGTTGAAGATAATCATCTACGATGCGAGCCCTGTGTGGTCTTGAGTTGTCGTCCTGTAAGAGGAAATCATCACCTATTGCCCCGGCATATGGGCGCACATAAGCATCAAGGATGTCATCTCTATAAACCTGAGCATTCACGGTTCCCCTTAGAAAGACCTGGAGGTCTGTGCGTCCACCCAAAGAGATGCCACCCCAAACACAGACACTGACTCTTCCGTATGCATCTCTTTCACGGATGTTTGACGGATGATAATGGGTTCAAGGTTCTCTTCATATCAAATAACGCCTACTATCGCTTTCTAGACTAAACACGGACTCATCCATAAAGAGAACAGCTCTCCATTGATCAAGCGCCCAGTGAACATGTTGTCGTGTCCACTGCAAACGGTCCCTTCTATGGCGTGACGTGAGAGCACGCAAATGACTGGTCGCCTCGCATGCAGAACACGTTCGTGAAGCCTTCTACGCACAGTTGACGTTGACACGAACCTTCCGGTGGCTGCAGCAAGAGAGGATCTAAGAAGAGTCGGAGTAGCGGTTCTATTCCTGCGTGCGCATAATGTGAAATATCGGTCATCGGCGCTCATCGTAGCAGTTGGCCGTCCTTGGCTGAACCTCCTAGATGCCGAATCTGTGGTTTGAAATTGCCTCCAAAGTCTATGAACCACAGAAGATCTCAAATTTATCCATCTGGCCACTTCTCTTTGACTTTGTCCTCCCTCTAGTCTCCCAATGGCTCTCTGTCGTAGTTCTGCAGGCAAATGACATCTGAAGGTCATTGTTACGAATTGGCTATCTCAGATTTCTGATGTCACTGTCACAGTGAAATATGTGGGCTTGCTCTGAAACATGGGCTTTTATGCTCCTCGCAGATGAAGTATTCCGGGTGCAGCGCCACTAATTTGCATATTGCAGTTTTACTCAGCTACTCTTACATATTTAATCTGTATTTTTTACTTTAAATTATCTTTATTTTTTGTTTCTGCGCACAGGAAAAGTAATTTATTAGTTCGAATCCAGGAACGATTTTAGGGGTAGCCGATAATCCCCAAAATTATTGTGCATCCGCTAGAGGAAAATTATTTCTCCTTGAAAGTCAATTCACCTATGGCAAATAAACAGTAATTTAATTTTGATTTTTACATTTTGTTTCTATCGTAAAAAGTTTGTTTAACATTTGTTTCGTTTCCACAATTTTATAATGTATCTTACATTAGTTCAGGTAAACTTTTATAGCATTTTTATAATGGTTGTTATACATCAGCACAATCTGACATTTCTTCCATTAAAAGATTCTATATAATCTATGTAAATCAGCTTTATAATTTAATTTAATAATAACCTCTTAAATCCTCATTATTAATTTAATTATTTCTTCTTTATTCTAAAAATAATAATACTATTCCTGGAGTGCGTCATTTCTATATTAATCTATGCCGCGAGGCTTGCATAACACTGATGACGTAGTTATTTCTGAACCTAAACTCTGAGAACTTAAACCTTTGTAAACCTTCGTCTTTGGTGAGCTGCCATACTGTATAAGTGCTTACTTCGCTTGTATCTCTGTTGTTGTTTGGAAGCCATTTCATTTCCCTGTGTTCTCTTCCTATCGCAATTGTTTGATAAGTTCAATAATCAATAATTATTAAATAGCTTACTTTGAGTTTTCATCGACTTATAGTTACCAGGACATACTTGAACTTGACACAGAAAAAAGACTCAAATAAGATTTGACTTTATAAGCTATCAGAATTGTTTACGTGTTTTCATTCTTTTTTAGCATCGAATACTAGTCGTTTGGCTCGTTTTTATCTGTTGCCACAAACACAAGACAAAATTTAAAAAAATACATTAGGTATCAAATATCTGGCACGAAGGCAGCCCTATCTATAGAGAAGTATAAAATAAGACATAAAGATTTTTGAAACTTAACAGCAATAGTATTCAAAAATGCAAATGTTCTGAAAATAGGCATGATTAGAGTGGCTAAAAATGTGAAATTAAATAAAATGAAGATTTAAACTGCCGCGGCAAACAGTTTCCTACTCAATATGGATTAGCATTCTAAACAATCAGAAATTCTTCCTCTTCAATGGGCCATCTACGTTTTACGTCACCTGCTACTATGTCTTTTTCTCTTTTTTATCTCTGTATCTCACACATACACACCAAAAAATGAAATAAACCAGTACAAAAACAAAAACATATGAAATAAAAAATCTGATGTGTACACCACATATCTTCCTTGTACGGAATATTAAATTATACGCAATTTTCCTGCATTTCATTTAAACATATTGAATTAACAGTTAACGAATTTTGAATTAAAACTACTTCGTCGATAGCACATAAATCACAATAGAATAAAAGCACTCTTTAAAGTTCATTATATTTATTTACCATAGCCACACTTCGGGGCTAGATTCACTTAACAGCGTTACATCTCATTCATTTTATAGCTCAGAGTAAGCAAAAATTGTAGCATCTGAAGAATTATCATTCAAATACTATAATAAATCTAAAACAATATATAAAAGAAGTTAAACAAATAAAAAGGAAAAGAAAATCTGAAATGTTTCAGATTTTTAATTATGCCCAAAGTGGCAGTTTCTTAACATTTTGTGCGTTACCTTTATTTATTAAATATCATGTTCTTCGCACTTAAACCATAAAATTCAGTTAAAGAACAATATCGCAAATTAATTTTCAACCGAGCATTTCTTTATAATTTCTTATACACAGTCTCACGCGCTGGAGATAAAAAACTTTTTCCTGTACAACGTTGCCATTGCTCGTTTTGAAATCCCTGAGTCTGTTAATCAAAAATTCGTCAAAGTTTTACAAAATATGAAATCGATAATAAAACAAATTCAAAATTTCAAATTTTGGCTTCCAGATGCCCATATTCGCAGCAGTATTACGTCATTCAAAACTCGATGGCTCTAGGTAACATCGTTCTATCACAATGCGAGAAAAATACACATTTTTTGCACGTTCTTCATTATTCAATTTCTTTAAATATAATAGAGGGCTTCAATATTTGGTGGCAATAGTTTGAAGAGTGAACCGACATTTAATGTTTCCGACGCAAAATCGCAAAACGAAAACAAGGGACAAACAAACTTCAGGGATAAAGTCCCTTTGGACTAAAAAAATAAACAGTTTTTGACAGACGATTCAGCGCCGCTTACCATATACACATGCGCTACTCATTAATTCAGTTCTCACTTAGCGATAAGGCAAAAATATATAAAAATTCAAAATACTTTCATTAAAAATTGAAAGATATAGAAAAACACAAAACACCAAGTACAGTTAAAACAGTTACAAAAACAGTTTTTACAATTAAAATTACAATTTTTCTGCAAAAACCAGCTAATAACTTAAATGATAATTCCAGAATGATGCACAAAAATGCACAATTTACAAACGTATAAGAATAAAGAAACTGAGCTCATTGAGCCGAGTAACAGAGTGGATATATATGTATATATATATATACGTGTATTTATATACGTTTTGGTGCGTCCGATTGCAACCAAAATGCGAGGTGCACATCTACATGTTATAGCAGGCCTATGTACAAAATTTCAACGTTCTGAGGCTTCTCGTTTTTGAGTTATGCGAGATGCATACATACATACGTACGTACGTACGTACGTATATACATACGTATATACCTACGTACATACACACATACAATATACGCACAGACGCCACGAAAAAATCTCTTCAGAATCCATTTTAATTCAGTTTTATAATTTTTTTGGGGGAAAAGGAGTCTTTTATTCTGTTCTTACGTAGGAATTTCACTCAAAAACATCGTTAAATTTCATTCCATAGCGGTCAAAATAGATATTTTCATTGAAATATGATACCAGAAATTTTTCGCGATTTCAATACTTCCTTTTTACTTCGTACAAGGAAGTAATAGAAAGCTATCGGATGTTTTGAATTTGCTTTTATAGTCAACTTTGATAGCCAGTTATTTTAGATTTTGGTTTTGATTTGAAGGTTTATTTACTTAAAATTACTTTAGCTTAAAATAACGTATTTAAGGAAAGGTCTTACGGAAGACTTAAAAACTTAAACTGATGATTTAGGTTTAGATACCCAACCAAATTTCAGAAACATAGATTTCAAGAAAGCTGTTTTCAGCAGCAAAGACTGTTTCTAAGAATATTGCAAAGGATAATTAAACGCGATACTAAATGTACCAAAAGAAACAATTGAAGAGTAAAGATAAAAGGAAGCAGTCGAAGAGGAAAGACAGAAAGAAGCAATCGAAAGAGCAGACAAGACAAGACAAACTGCATTTGGAGCTGGAAAATTCTAAAGCTGAAGCCGGATATAAAAATGGGAAGATTCGGATGGAAGATAAACTCTAGAAAAGAATTTTTAAAACAAGTCAGAAATTTGACATGAAAGAAGATATCAGTTTGTACTTGCTTCTTTTTTAAAGATAAGCCCCTCGTGTTCCCTTGACAAAGGAAGAATAAGTCACTCAATTTTCGGAACTTCTCCTCAGAGGATAATGTCAAAAAGTATGAGGATCCTAAAGAAATGTTATTGAAAAGGTTTAAGTCAGTTCCACAGAAATTTCGAAAACTATTTGACTCACAGCAGAAGGTATTCGCCAGCACATGACGTGACTTTTATCGTGAATTATTTGCGTATTTTGATGGATGGACGCCAGAACTAAAAAAAAACAAACTTCAATCAATTATGCGATTTTATTGTCACTGATCAAATTAGAAAACGAGTTCCACCAGATTTTAGCGAATATTACTTGGACGAAGAGCAATATCGTTTTGCCCCAGAATGGTAAAAAGTGTGATAATTTCCAAAATGTAAAAAAGACCTTCGAAATCCCCATCTAATATAGAATGTGATGGATTAAAGCTAAGAAGGTTTCCTTTCGCGAATTTCAGGAGAAACAGAGAAATAAACAACAGAGATTTTGGCCAGAGTATATTCGGAAACAGACAAACTAAGAAGTTTCAGAAACAAAACTTATTAAAATGTTATGAGTGCAGACGTCATGAACATTTGAAATCTTATTGTTTCAGAAGGACCAGGAAGACAGGTGATCTCTTTATAAAGTTGACTGAAGAGATGGCATCAAGTGCTTATATTACATGAACGTGCAATGATGTTGTGAATAAAGCAATAAATCGAAGAAGTGACTTTTAACAATAATCTGCTGTTGCACTGTCAACACAGGCAGTTCAGTATGCTTCCTGTGATGCAGTGCAAACAAACAGGTAGTTTGCTGCAGAAGCTATCGAAGAAATTAATGCTTTTATCCAGAAAAGGAGCATTTGAAATTTGGACACTGAGGTTATTTTAAACATTTTTTGCAATTAATAGAATTTTGATTATGCCGATCAATTGCCGGTGCTTATTTAGCTATCTTCCGCGATTCGACCGCTTGATCATCATTAACCCTCTTTAAAATTTCATTGACCTCCAGGAGGTCAATACCGACTCCATTGAAAACCACCGAGTTAAATGAAAGATCCGTGGTTCAAGGTTCAAGTCTTGATGGGGGTCAGCTGATTTATTATATTGTTGGCATCGAAGTTTTCAGTCTCTAGCACCCGAACTAAATGTGGTGAATGAGAATTCGGTATCATGTTTAAACTGTTCGACTGGATCTAGTGCCTCTCCCCAGCTACCCGTTCAGTGGAGGAGAATGTAAGGCACATTGCCCTATATGCGCTTTCGTAGTGCAGGTGATTCTGTTGCTAGAAACCTGTAGTCACTACGTTTGTTACTGTAAACTACAAAATGCTGAACAAACTTTATTTGAAAATTTTACACACAAAAATATACACAAATTTTTACATACTCATCGAAGCCGGCAGAAGCTGCAGGAAGAAAGTCACTCAAATTGTGGCCTAATTCCGTAATTTCTTCCAGCGTTATGTCTATATCTGGCATGTAATATTCATTTCTTGGCATCTGAAAAGTAATGCAAACACCATAAAAATTTAATCTAAATTTTCTTTTTGAACAATTGTAAAATTAATTACGTTAGTAGAAGAAAATGAGAGTTCTGGCTCGGAAGCTGAGCGGGAGCTAATGAAGGATTTATTAGCTTCCTTGAAATGAATAGCTCCTAGACATAACTTTTAATGTTTCTATGTAATGAACTTCTTTAAGATGGAGATTCCGTCATTGAGGCATCCATTTATCTGTGTTGTTGCAGGCCCCACAGGATGTGGAAAAACCCATTTTGTGAAGAAAATTATTGACCATGGTATTATTTATCCTTTACCTTGTAGAGACATTAGGTTGTTTAGAAGCAGGAGATATGGAAAAATGAACAACGCCTTCGCCGGGAATCGAACCACGGACCTCTCGGTTACGCGTCGAGCGTGCTGACCACTACACCACGAAGGCGTTGGGAGAAATACCTTATATACTCCCTCTTTTAAAGGGCGACTGGGGATTTGGGGACCAAGTCGCCAAATCCCGGTGGTGGAGAACCATCCTTTTCCGCATACGCATGTTTCCTTTCTAAATAAAAATGGCTTAATGATGCAAATAACTTTCAGAAACTGTTAACATGCCAAATTGTGCACAACAACATTCGCAGCATCTGAAGCTTTCAGGAAAAAGAGGGACAAAGTGTTCCACCTTACGAAAAGCTCCTAATAGTTTAATTAAAGCTGTTTGCGAATGTGCAAGAAATGTTTTAAAAGGTAATGTGCCCTTAACTAGTGCTAGGAAAAAGAAGCTTAGACCATTTAAAAGAATTTTAAGAAGTCTCGCTGATAAGAAAACACCTTTATGTAAAAACAGACGGGTGTTAGTTCAAAAAGGAGAAGGATTTATTAGTTTCCTCATTCCAGCAGCAGTTTCAGTGTTAAATACACTCATCCATGGAGCACGCTAGGAAAATGGTTCTTGTCCCAAAAGAATGACTAAATAAGTTTATTGAAGACCATTTAAGTGGTATGGATAAAACCTTGATTTGAGAAGAAAAGATTTATCAGAAAATGAAAAAGCCACAATTTATCTTCAAATTTTGCAAAAATATGTACATTACCCATTGCCTGCAGATCCGAAAACTAAAGAAGAGGACAAAGAAGCAATCATAATAAAACCCGTAGCTGATAGTGAAATGAATGTAAAGCATAACACCGATTCTTTGGAAAGACTAATACTTCAAAACGTGTTGGAGAAATTCAAACGCGCTGCTGAAGACATTCTGAATTTCGTAAGATATCATTCATCGACAATCTCATGGAATGCGAAAGGTGATCTAATATACAGAGGAGATACTATACAGAACACTAATATCGCAGAATTAGTGGTTAGTCTTTTAGAAAATCGTAAAAATCATCCTAAAGGTCAAGATATATTTGATCGAGCTTTAACTGAACTTGGCATACCTACTTCTTTCATCAAAAATAAATACCTGTTACCAAAACGTTCACTTCCGCAAAGAAAAGCTTAGAAAAAATTGTCTCCCGTTATTTCCAAAATGGATGTTAGCACACAAAAATGTAACTTGGTTGCCTTATTAATAAATATTTTTTCCTTTTACCTTCAATGGTGTTATTTTTCTCATTATTAAAAAAAAGCTCTATTATTTAAGAATGTAACATGTTAATATGTTCAATCAGAATTTAAAAGAAAACAGCTTTCAGTCAGAAAACAAAATGTAAATTTTAGTAGTGCAAAACTTTAGATTTCTATTCTCTCAATACACAGATATTCTTAAAAAGCACAATTTTATTTAAAATTCTAATTTTAGACAAAATGTTAAAGTACAAGACTGTATGCTGCATTAAAGTTCTTTTATCACTTATAAATAAGTTGATTATCTTTGTTCAGGGCAAAGTATTTTCTGACACCCCAGAAATGTTTTAGCTACAATATCGCATTCACTCTTAGAATCCACAATACCTTTAGCGTAGTTAGAACAATAATATCGAAAAACGTCATAAGATTGTTGTGCACAGTCACGTAAATCATGACCACAGTCTGGAAATATTTCTTTAAAATAATGGAATTTTCGGCATTTAATGTAGCCAATATGGTCTATACTCTGGTAATGTGATACAGGTTTAAAGAGGTTTGGTTAATTTTAAAATTGGCATTTAAACTTCCAGCATTTCCGTTTGATGGGGAATGAATAAAATGTAGCACGATACCTCCAAATGCATATGAAAAGGTAAGAAAAAGTACACAGTATTTATGTATCGTGAAAATTTTCTTAGAAATCATTTTAATGAGCTGTAATTATTATCTAACAACAACGAATTTTGTACTTCTAAGCTTTCAGATTAAAATATTTAGCAGAATTTCTGAGATGTACAATTCAGAAAATATACTTTATTAAAACGATTCTTGAAACTGTCGGGTTATAAGGTATTTCTCCCGCCTTCTTCGCATGCCTTCGTGGTGTAGTGGTCTGCATGTTCGAAGCGTAACCGAGAGGTCCGTGGTTTGATTCCCGGCGAAGGCGCTGCTTATTTTTCACCTCTCCAGCTTCGTAAGAACCTAATGTCTCTACACTGGCGCCCGAACTAAAAAGGTGGTGGATGATGATTCTCCACCACCGCGATTTGGCGATTGGGTCCCCAAAACCCCAGTTGCCCTTTAAAAGGGGGAGTATATAAAGTATTTCTCCTGACTTCTTCGCATGCCTTCGTGGTGTAGTGGTCTGCATGCTCGACTCGTAACCGAGAGGTCCGTGGTTCGATTCCCGGCGAAGGCGTTGCTCATTTCTCTCAACCTCCTGCTTCTAAATAATCTAATGCCTCAACAGGGTAAGTAAACAAATGGTAAAAAGAAACGTCTGTTAATATAAATTATCCCAGTTAGAATGAAGTAGCAGCACTTTTATATTTACCTGGGAGAAGAAGATGCTATGTTCATGAGCAAACAGAATAAAAACAGGAAACGTTTGTAAGAAAAGTTGAGGTGATAGAGAAGGAAAAAAAATCATTAATGTGATAATGTGATATATAAATTTGTACCTACGAATCTGATTTACAAAATGAAACATAAATCATTTTTGCTATTAGTTGAATTTATTTTTTAAAACTCCTTTTTACACCATATCTTTTTTTAACAAATTGAAATAGTCTAAACTCATTCATTTTACATTGAGATAAATCAGAAATTGTTGAAACTCTCGCGGTTAAAACTCTTACCAAACACCACGTGATTTGCGCATGCGTGCAGCCAAAATGAAACAAAACTATAACTGAACTTTAGAACTAGTAATGGACGTTTGAGTTAAAGATGTAACCAGTATCTTCTCTCTGTATCTTGTATGTAATTAGTCAGTAATGTAAATTAAACGCATCTTATTATCTTAGAAGCCTCTCTTTTTGAGATGAGTAGTGCCTTTGATGTGCGCAATTAAAAAAAATATTCCCGGATATACCTTTGGAGAAGAACAGGAAAGAAGGTCGTCAGAAAAGGTAAGCCTTTTGTACCTTTATTCTAAGAAAGATTATCTTGTTAATCATAACAGAAATAGTACGTTCCATTGATTGTCATTGGCAACGTCTTTTTTCTGTGACATAGCAGCTACCCTACCCACCTGCAACTCTCAATAATGCTCCCGATCGCAATTTTCAGATAAGCCTCTCTCCCACGGCTCACCATTCCTTGTCGGGAGCTCCCTCTCAGCTCCCCTCCCTGAGCTCCCGAGCCTGAACTCTCAATATCTCTACTTACGTTCTTTCGACAATCACCTCATGACTTCCTTGTACGGAATATTAAATTATACGCATTTTTCATGCATTTCATTTAAACTCACTGGATTTAATTAAATCTACTTCGTCTATAGCGCATGAACCACAGCAGAATAAATGCACTCTTTAAAATTCACTATATTTAGCCACACTTCTGCGCTAGGTTTACTTAACAGTGTTACATCTCATTCATTTTCTAACTCAGAATGCACAAAAATTATGTATATCATCTGAAGCATTATCTAATCGTTGCCACATGTTCTAATTCAATACTATAATAAATCTAAAACTTTATATAAAAGAAATTAAGCAAACAAACAAACACACACAAAAAAAAAGGAAAAGAAACGGGTTTTTCACAGACGATTCAGTATTTCTCATTCAATTAATTCAGGTCGCACTTCTCGACAAGGCAGAAATGCATAAAAACTCAAAATAACCATATTAAAAATTACGAAGCTTAAACACTTATTTCCTCGAATAAATTCCAGAGTGATTTAAGCATGATTTAATTCGCAGTAGTAAAAGAAGGCGTTATCTTTGTTATTTCGGAACTTAGTTTCTCTAGATTAGCAACAAATCCACTATTCTGCTATTCAAATGTAAACAAAGGAGGCTGCTATGGTAATACTAGTTAGGCTTAGCCGCTCTAAGCAACTTTTAAATTGTTGATAATTCTACAAATCTAGCATGGAGATTTACAAAAGGCATAAAACCCTTAACCGGAAGATAAGAACAACATAATTCAATCATTTTTAAAGCAAAAAACTGCACAATTTACAAACATATAAGAATAAAGAAACTGAGATCACTAAGCCGAGTAACAGAGTGGATATATGTACATATATTTATATATCTTTGGTGCGGCCGATTGCAACCAAAATAGGAAGTGCACATCTACATGATATAGCAATCCTATATGCAAAATTTCAACGTTCTGATGGTATTGCTTTTTGAGTTATGCGAGATACATACGTATGTACATACGCACAGAAGCCACGAAAAAATTTTTTCAGAATCTATTTTAAATCGGTTTTATAATTTTTTGGTAGAAAAAGAGTTCTTTATTCTGCCCTTACGTACAGATGTCACGCAAAAACATGGTTAAATTGCATTTGATAGCTGAAAAAATGGATATTTTCGTTGAAATATGATAACCCGAAATTTTTTCGCGATTACAATACTTCCTTTTTACTTCGTACGAGGAAGTAAAAAATTACTTCGTTAATTGCGTAGCAGCGGAAAAATTTCTGTGAGAAATCACCAGTATAAAAACTAAACTGTATACGGAAAATATAATATGGAGAAGAAGAGTGCACGTGATAATAATAATAACACAGATGATGTCATCGTATTTGAGAGTTTTAAAATAAACAATGTTTAATTTTAGGCAACCTGGAATGAGCAAACATTATTTTTCAATGTTAGACTATATATTAAATCATTTTAATCGTTGAACTCGATGATAGGTTTTCATGTTGTCCATTTTTAATACTATTTATGATTTACTTTCTCCATTTGTAACGATGCTTTTTTGTTCTATTATTTCTCCTTTTTACCTTTTGTGCTCTT
>KK122165.1:1049890-1147904 GCA_000611955.2 Stegodyphus mimosarum
AAAAAAAAAAAAAAAAACGATCGAAATGATTTGCATTCCTCAGTAAACCGTATTTCGAAATTGGTTGCGTGCTTCAGCAAATAAAAAGGTGAAGTAGGGTGATTTTTTTATGATTAGGCAAATAAAAAAATCGAATTGTATTGTGTGCAAATAAAAGGACTGAATGTGTCGTTGATTACGCATATAAACTATATAATAATAAATAAGTTCGATTTTTAATTGTGTTTTCAAGCAAGTAAAATATCGAAATGGGTTGTGCTTAGGCAAATAAAAAAGGCAACTTTGCCAAAGCATGTTTTACATTTTCTCAATGGGAGGAAAAATTTGTTCAAGTACGTAAGCTTCGAAATAAAAAATCAAAGCTATCGAAGTAAAAAAATGAACAAAAAATAAAACCCAATATATTAAATACATATTTGGTCTACAGGAAACAAATGCCAACTATCCAGATTTAATATGGTCCCCGTTAATGCGATTAACTTGAGTTCTTTTGCAGTAAATTTCCACACTGATAGTTTTAGTTATCATTATTTATTTATTCATTATTTTAGATATTAAAATAAACATATTTTTTGTAAATCCGCTGACGTAAATGTAACTTTGAAGAATCAAAATTTAAGCTTATTTTGAAGTTCGCTTTGAGAAAATTGCTTCCTTATGCATTTTACCGCATAGCATCCAAAAACATAATGAAGACTATCACCGTTAGGATCAATTAGCTCAGTTTTGCATTTAAGCTCTTGCAGAGTGTTTTTAAAATAAGAGAAAATTTTCTATTCCATTTAGTTGACTGAGTAACAGAATCTTGGTCAACATTTTTGTAATTTTAGTCTATATATTTCTGCGTTTTACTATCCTTCTTTCTATTTTCTAATTATTTTCTTTCTAGTTCACTTGCTCTGTGTCCTTTTTTAATTCACTTTAGTTTATAGCCAAGTTGTTTAGAAATAGAGCTCAAACCAAACCACTGCTTCCTATATTACGAAAAAGAATTCTGAAATTATTATAAAACCGCTTTTTTTAATATCTTAAATTGGTCTACTCCAGCAAAACTATTAATGCGCTTCAATTAATTATTTTCTTGAATAACGCGAGTCTTTTTAATCTTTGTTGTAGAGCTTTTATTACAGTCTAGCAATAAACAGAGTTGGCAGCTTATTGATATCTGTTTGTTCTTAATAGTTATGACACGATTTTTTTCAACAGCGTTTAAAGAGTCCTCGCTGTACAAGTACTTCGGAGTAGGCCTCTTTTCTAGTTCCTTCTTCTAGTTTCCAGCTCTGAATTCCTGCAACCATCTTAAACAATGGTTTGCTCTTATCGTTCGATCCCCAGATACTGCATTAATATTCCTATTAATAATTACTTAATTGAACATATAAAGCAAAATATGCCAAATATACTCATTCGTCTTTTCCATTTAGATTTCAAAAATATTACAGTTAAAAACAAACTGCATTCTAAAAAATTAACACTATGAATAAGAACAAGGTAAATTTAATACCTGCTTTTGTTAATTAAATTACCTTATGGAGAACCTATCAGGACTGAGTGTTCTGTGCATACCTTTGGCCAACATTGTAGTAACAGTGTCAAAGTCTTGATCTCGAACAGGGAGCTGGATGCAGCTATGTTCAGTGTAAGTGGTAGAATAACTGCACGTAAGAAGGGTTTAAACTACCCTCTTATTAAACCACTATTTACAGCCACTTCCCAACTCGGGAGGGATAACAGAAAATAATAACTGCACTTGGGTCTAAACTGAACAATCAAATAATTTAAAATAAAGTTGAGTAGAAAATTAAGTAGTCGTTACTCTCAGAGCTTTAAACGCCAGGTTGGCCTCTATTCTAAACTATCAATGGTGCGTAACAAGATTGGCTAATACTACGCACTTAGATTACTTCAATAAGTATTAGAGTAACAGCGCTAAGGCTTAGAATTCAAATACTAGCTAGTCAGGCGAACGTCGAACAGAGCCGAAGTGATCTGAGACTAAAAGCTGTCTCACACTGAGAAGTTCCTCGCTAACCGCTAACCTTTAAATACAAAACTTGGCTCCACCTCAAATTAGCATAAAGCTGAATCGCGCGCTCATTCTAACGGGAAGTTGAAATAAGAGTTCACAGGAAAGAGAAATTAACATAAAACTTTGTTAGTTTAAACTAAAACCTTACAAACCAGGGTGGAAAAGGGTTCGTTAGAAATGTTTTACGCTACATTTTAATTGTTAAGTGAAAATGATGAAATAGATCATCAAACAAGATGAGTTGTTAAACGTGATAAATGAACATGTTCGGTGTTCTGAGAAAAACTTTTAGAAATATTTCCCTTCAAATTTTAGTGCCGATGAGCTAATATGGATTGTGAAACCATTCGAAATTAATGTGAAAAAAAATACTACTCATTTGTCATTAAAATCACAAAGCCAAGGAAAGGGTTGAGTCAGGGAAGGGAGGGAATCACAAAGGCAAAGAACTTGCCGAGTTATCAAACGCTTCGAGGTTGAAAACTGATTTTTATACGAAGTCCTTAGAAGGTTTTTGGCTAGGAGTCGCAAAATAATTTCCAACGATTTCTGAAAGCGCGTAAACTTTCTGTTACCTTTTTCTATAGCGTATTTGTGTGAAACGATATTTTCGTCTTTAACCATCATAAAATCAAAGTGTGGATCAAATGTAAAGAATACTGAAGAAGTGCTTCGTGTGATACTTAATCCTCTTCCAGTGATACTTAATCCTCTTCCAGTGATACTTAATCCTCGCATATGCGCTGTTAGAAATAAGTGGTGTTTTCAGGAGTGACCTTCCAAGTGGCTACACTTAATGAACAGACTATAATTAATGTTTGAATTTATCCAAGTAATTAAATTTATTTTTATTACTGTATTATATTTTAAAGTTTATTACCTATTTAAAATTTTTACATTGTTCTATGCCTTAAAATTGAAGCTTCAAATTAATTACCTAAAACTGCAATAGTATATTACAGTACAAGTGAAGAATTTCAGTTTCACTCACGCATGTGCCAGATTTGCGCAATGCTTAATGGGGGTCCCCCAAACTTTTCGTAAATTTCATGGGGTCCCCACAGCAAAAGGAAACCCTGCTCTAAAGTAAACCCTGCTCTAAAAGAAATCCGGGGGTTTAAGAAACCCTGCTCTAAAGTAATCGTACTCTTGGAAAACTATTATATATTAACGCTGCAGAAGTAACGACTACTTTTGGTGATCGATATTTTCTTCTATTCAAAATGACCTCTCACTCGATTTAATAAAAAGTGCTATGATTTTCATAACATTCAGGAAGCACTTGTTATGTAGGAGAAGACCTATATTTCACTAGCGAAGAAAATAAAGGAAAGATTATACAATTTTACACGGAAGTCGATAATCTTCACCCTTTGTTTCGGATTAGCATTCAGCTTCTGCTAATCACTATATATTCAGGACGGCAAGTTCAAAATTATTCTCTTTTTCCTTTTCTAAACTTCCGTCCTTCTTCCCATGCCTTCAAGAAAATCAAGCATAATTATAGAAATATATTTAACTATTTAAAAACTAGTATCCTTCTACTTCTCGTTCTTACATCCAAGGAAGAATTGAAAAATAAAGCATAATATTCTTATTTCCTTTACCACAAATTTAACTGATAGATAACACAGTATTTTTAAACTGTTTATGTACTTTTAAACTGTATGTATATATATATATACATACATATACAGTTTAAATTTATATCAAAACGTTCGCTGAAGATATATATATATATGTTACTGTGAAAGACCGAAATTGGAGAATGTCGACTTTCACCGGAGAATGTCAACATTCACCAAATACGTCGGTGAAAGATCGAATATAACATTGCATTCTTGTACATTCGGACCCTCACCGGTGTATGTCGACAATCAAAGATATGCTCTGGTGTAGGTCGAAAAGAGAGGCGACTGGCTGTTTCCCATAAATGCAGTTGTAAAAGCAAGGGTCTCTTGGGGAATTCAAAGTCACATAATACTTTACGTTGTGGCAATTAATCAGATTTGAATCACATAACTTAGTAAGTTTTTTATTACTATTATTTTATTTTCTCATTTACTACGTACTGTATAATTAAGTAAGTTTTTTAACTTCTATTATTTTCCTTTCTCATTTTGAATGTATTGTATGTTTTAAGTACTTGTGTGTTTTTTCGCGACTGAATTACGGAGAAGAAAATATAATATTCTCATATATTCAACATTCACCATTAGTACATGGTGAATGTCGACATTCACTGGTGTAAGTCAGAAATAAGAGTATTTGGAAAATATTTCGGACATACACCAAGCGACTATGTGAATGTTGACATTCACCGGTGAAAGTCGACAATCTCCAGATTTCGGTGTTTCACCGTAACATACACAGTCCAGTCACATTAATGTGACCACCACGTACTTTCCATGTCAGAGTTAAATAACCAATCACAGAAGGCAGGTGGCAGCACAGTGCAGTTGAGCGTATATAAAGGGTGTGTGAGGGCTTCGAAAAACATTTCAATCGTTGGCGTAATGCAGAAACGAAGCGATTTATCCGACGTCCAAAAGGGCATGATCATTGGCTTTCGGGCCAAGGGTGGAAGCATTTCCGAAACGGCTGAGTTTGTGAACTGTTCGCGTGCCGCCGTGGTAAAAGTGTACCGTGCATGGCAAAATGGGACTGTCCAAAATCAGCGACGTGGCAAATGTGGTGCACCACGGGCCATAGATGACAGAGGCGAACGACGGTTGCGGAGATGCGTTCGGGCAGATAGACGGGCTACCGTTGAGCAACTGACCACCAAAATGAACCAAGGGGCTACCAAAAGTGTCTCCCAAAGTACTATTCAGCGAACATTGCTGCGTCTGGGCCTCCGAAGCAGACGCCTGGTTCGTGCACCTATGCTGACTGCTGTTCATCGACGGCGAAGGCTAGAATTTGCACGCCAGTACAGCAGCTGGACGTCCACTGAGTGGCGACAGGTTGCGTTTTCGGATGAATCGCGTTTTATGCTCCATCGGACAGATGGACGTTGGCGTATAAGGCGTGAAACCTCTGAAAGGAACCACCCTGCAACCATTGCCGGAACGGTCCAAGCTGGAGGCGGGAGCATTATGGTCTGGGGAATGTTTTCCTGGCATTCTCTAGGTTCACTGATCATTGTGGAAGGCACAATGGATCAATACAAGTACGCATCTGTCCTTGCGGACCATGTTCACCCCTACATGCGCATTGTTTTTCCTCAGGATGATGGCATCTTCCAGCAGGACAATGCGAGGTGCCATACAGCTGCCAGTGTACGTGCGTGGTTCGAAGAGCACCAGGATGAGTTTACCGTCCTCCCCTGGCCAGCAAACTCACCTGACTTAAACCCAATCGAGCATCTGTGGGACCATCTCGATCGAGTTGTTCGCGCCATGGATCCTCAACCGCGTAATCTAGCGCAGCTGGCCACGGCATTAGAGTCGGCATGGCTCAACATCCCAAAGAACACCTTCAGGGACCTATGTGACTCTCTTCCTGCACGTCTCGCAGCAGTCCGCTCTGCGAAAGGTGGTTATTCTGGCTTTTGACAGATGGTCACATTAATGTGACTGGACTGTGTATATATATATATACACTGGTGTGCAAAAATTAAGGACGAGGTCGAAAAATTAGCATATCAGCTGAACGAAGAGGCAGCCCGGACAGAAAGTAAGGTGTTGTGGATTAAGTAAGGTGATGCACAGTAGCACATGCGCAGATATGCAGGTAGACGTAATAGGGAAGTGTCTGAGTAGTATAAAGCATGTTGTCGGTGTAAGATCAGTATTTCTGGCAAAGAGATTGCACGCCGTATAGCAGTTAAAATCACACCGAGTTGCTGCCTCAGCGAGAAATGGTGAATAATCAATCTGTTAGACGACATCTGGATGCTTTTACCCGAGGTCGAATCATTGGGAAGTTGGAGGAAAGCCGCAGTGTGACAAGTGTGGCTGCAGAGTTCGGAATTGCTCACAGCATCGTTTCACGACTTTGGAGACAATTTCAAACTACAGGAACAGCTATCCGGGGGTTTAGTAGTGGTCGTCCACGAGGAACCACACTCGCAGATGACCGGTATATTGCCTTACAGGCCAGAAGAAACAGGCGGCAGACAGCGGGAGAAATCGCTAGACACACGACACAGGCGACTGGACGACCGATATCGCGTTTTACCGTGGCCAGAAGACTGCACGGTGGTGGTCTGTTTGCACGACGCCCTGTACGGTGTGTACCTCTAACGCCTGCCCATCGGAGAAGGCGTTCTCTGTGGTGCTGGGAACACCGGAATTGGAGAGACAATGAATGGGGACGAGTACTCTTTACAGATGAGAGCAGATTTAGTCTGAGTTGCGATTCTAGACACATACACATCTGGACAGAGCGGGGAACACGCAATAACCCCTTCAACATCATCAAAAGGGACTGTTTTGGAGGTCGCGGAGTTCTCGTTCGAGCAGACATAATGCTTGGTAGCCGGACCGACCTTCATATCTCCCAAGGAGGTTCGTCACCTGGGACTGCTATTGTAACGAGGTTCTTCTTCCTTACATGCGTCTTTTCACAAGGGCTATGGGTCCTCAGTTCCTCTTCATGGACGACAACGCTCCACCTCATCGCACAGTTACTGTCGAAGAGCTGTTGGAGAGTGAAGATATTGAACACATGGATTGGTCGGCAAGGTCTCTGGATCTAAATCCCGTCAAGCATGTACGGAACTTACTAGGGAGACCCGTGGCAGCACGTAACTTATCGCCAGTAACGATTCCGAAACTGCGATTGGTGCTACAAGAGGAACGAGCAGCAGTGTCTCAACAGCTCATTAACAACCACATATCCAGCATGCACAAATGATGTGAAACCTGCCTAGCAGTCAGGGGAGATCATATCCCCTATTAAAGACCGGATGTTTCTTGCTGGACACCCATCACAGGGATGTTTCGGCCTTCAGTCGCATTGCGCTCCATGCTACTTTTTCAATAAAGCTTCTTTTTATCCCTCTGATTTCTCTTTTAGTAAGTGTTGCTTACATTACTCATGTCCTTACGTATTGGGGATCTTACGGTATTAAATGTTTTGATTTGGAAATCTTGTGTACAAAGTTATATTGAAAAAACCGTCTCGTCCTTAA
This sequence comes from Stegodyphus mimosarum, assembly GCA_000611955.2. NCBI lineage: Eukaryota > Metazoa > Arthropoda > Arachnida > Araneae > Eresidae > Stegodyphus > Stegodyphus mimosarum. The sequence goes on from KK122165.1 coordinate 1,057,057, forward strand.
TTTTTGCACACCAGTGTATATATCACAACATATATTTCTCAAACATGTAACTAATTACTTTTCTACGATATTTTTCAACATAAGTTTTCAGACTCTCTAATCGTTTCTTCCATTGTGACTAGTTTTAGCAAACTTTTATTACAAAAATTGATCTTTTGCGCTTATGGACATCTATTTATGATAGATTGTTTTTTTATTTGAATCAAAACATTGCCATTCTTGGATCTTTCTTAGAACAGCAAATGAACAAAATTTCTTTATTCTGAAGTTTCAGTTGAAATTTTCTGTCCAGCCTACAGAAACAAATACCACATACATAAGTTATTTGCTGTTTACGCCATTTTCTGCCAAGGCGACTACTGATTACAAAACTTTGATTTCGAGTGTGATAATTAGATTAGTTATTTAGTGACTAGTAACCCTTTTCTTTCAAACTTGAAAGAGAAAATAAATTCTCTAACCTTCTACGTATTTAAAATTTATTTTAGAAATATTTTAAAGGAAAACAGACAAGGTCGATTCGCAATTCCAGATTTTACAAATAAATACTTCTAGCGCAGTTCTTTAAATGGCAATTTTTTAAACGCAAAGTCAGAATGAGTTTGAAAAGGAATTCCTTACCAAAGCAGAATTGTTTGCTGCACAGTATTTTGGATACTTCTTGCAGACTAATTCATCAGACAGAGTACAGTGATCGGGGTATTTAGCACAATATTTGCTTCTCACAATTCTAAAATAGAAAAAAAAATAGACTGTAATTTATTTCTGTTAATCTTAATTTAGTTTAGAAGTTAATGGCATACACTTCTCCTCTGATGTTTGAAAATTCCATTTTATTTGGCCTTAACCTAGTTGCTCATTTATGTGCATTTCGCATGAACTTGTGTGTATTTCATTTAAGTATTCGTCTACATACCATCTGAGCAATGTAGCTACAATTCGCTTAGTTATGAAAGACAAATTTCCAAAAATGTCTAACTTTGCTTTGAAGGCAAGATTCTTTCCTGAACATAGTAAAAATTATTTCCTTATATATCCCGTCAGTAAAACTGCAATCCCGCCTTACATATCCATACATTAAAATAAGTCCAAACAATCATACATTTTCCTGCTTAAAATCAATTCAATCAACTACTTTCATTCATAAAAAAACCACTCATACATATTCATTAAAAAAAGCAGATTTATAATCCATTTTCATTCACAGAAAACCGCCTAATCATAAATCTTTATTTATAACAAACGTAATCAGTCCTACATTTCAATTCATAAAAATAGTTATGTTGTACAATTATACTTACATTCAGAAAAAAAATCATTAAATTGAGTGAAATGCCATTATACTCGAGAATTTAAAAAAATGGTACGAATTGTAATAACCTCTTGTTTGGTCATAGACATGTAAACACTTTTTGAGAACTTTATAGGTGAGTAAAAACTACATACTTTCATAGAATGACATTTATGGTTAAAGATAATTTTCAATCACGATATTTAAACTTAACTTTTTGCAAGGGACTCTTAGTAAAGAAATTTTAAGTATGATCTTAGTAAAGAAAGTCCTTTTTCGAGTAAAAAAAGATCAGTTCTCTTAAGAATATCTAATACATTTATTAAATAATTATTTGAATTGTATAGAAATGCTGCTTAAGACAGCTATGCAAATAAATTTTCTAATGAAGATTTTATGTCATACAAACTTGAATAGATAAGCACTGATTTACAATTCACATTCACATTCGTAGAAATGCAACAATGAGAAATTCTTTCCATGGCGTACTTGACTTTTAGTGTGGTCAGAAGAATTTATAAGGTTTCTCCTTCAATCTTTTAATCTTCTTGCTAAACATACGCTGTGAAACCCTATGTGGAGGACAGTGAGCAAATCTAGGCTTTGTCCTTTAGTGTTGAAGAACTACAAAGTCAGAAGGAGGGTTTAAAGGACCCTTTAATTCAAATAATTACAACTCTCCAACTTGAGAGTAAGCCACTACTTGGGCTGAACTAAACTAATATGAAATAAAGTGTGTTAACAAATTCAAATACCTAAGCTTAACCTTAAGTAGGACGGCGAAGGAAGCCTAACTCTCAGTGAAATGCAATAATGCGAATTTCACTAGCCAGAACTAGAAATTGCAATTGCCTATGAAGGCGAACTTTCACTAGACAGAGGAAATCTTTGCGCGCACAGCCTTACGGCGATAAATCCAAGACTCTGTCTCTCCTCCTCGTTAACTCCTGCCTTTTAAACTGCTATCAGATATATGCGATTTGCATAAATATCTCGCTCGCGCTAAATTTGGGCAGCAACTGAAACTTTGAGATATCGATAGGAAAGTTCAAACTCAAAATAACTTGGTTAGTTAAAATAATGAATGCTACAAATTGACCTTTCTTTTTTTTACTTATCAAGCTAATGCTATGTGGCTGTAAGGCTCTGTAAATTTCATAAATGCATTTAATGCTTTGACAGACTGAGATCAAGAAGTATTAGTTAAACTAGGGATGACCAACCCGAGGCCCACAGAGGATTTCACGAAATTTCTAATGTAATATCTTCTGTTAATACAACAAAATTAAGAAATCCTCTTTGATTCTCATGAGTCAAAACAACGTGGATGGTCATGGTTGCTACCAGAAGAAAACATATTGGAGCTTTGAAGTCAAGGCTTCTGATTAGTCAAAAAAGAAATAATAAAATAAAATACATTTCCAAAGCGGTCCTCAAGATGTTTTAGGTTGGGCAGGTCTCAGTTAAACCTTCTTCCTCATCTTATTTCATTTCTTTTGAACCAAGCGAGAGTTACTATAACTGTCTCAACTTTGGCTCTCCTAATCCATTTAGCAAATTTCTTTTTCGTAAAATGTGACTAAATAAGTGTTCGGCATAACACTTGGATCGAGTTCAGCAACAGAAATATGTTAAGCATTAAAACTATGTGCATTTTTGCTCTCTTCAACCGAATTTTATTGCATAGATCCAGCTGTTCGGAAGGATACTGTTCGGAAGAAAATGCAGAACTTTTCCTGCGAACGACATTCTACTAGACTTGTCAGACAACACTCATATGGGATATTTGCATAATGGCAGAAAGCCAACCTCATTTTACTGACTTCTTATAATGGCCGATTCGACAACGATCAGCCATTCAAGAAATGCAGTTTTGAGAACATCTTTGCATAATAAAACAAATACTAGTTCATGGATGACGTATACTGGATTTTTATCCTCGATTTATAAATGATTAACCATATAACACGTATTACAATGATAAAACTAAATTAATTTCCTTTCATAACACGGAACATTTTGAAATGTTTATGTTAGATTATAAGGTATTTCTCCTGCCTTCTTAGCATGCCTTCGTGGTGTAGTGGTAAGCACGTTCGGCACGTAGTAAAGAGGTCCGTGGTTCGAGTCCCAACCAGGGCATTCCTCATTTCTCGTCTTTCAGCATCAAAGAAACGTAATGTCTCTACAGTGGCGGCTGAACTAAAAAAGGTGGTGGATGATGATTCTCCACCACCAGGATTTGGCGATTTTGTCCTCTAATCACCAGTTGCCCTTTAAAAGGGGGGTATGTAAGGTATTTCTCTCGTCTTTTTAGCCCGCCTTCGTGGTGTAGTGGTCAGCACGCTAGGCACGTAGTAGAGAGGAGAGGCCCGTGGTTCGAGTCCCAGCCAGAGCATTGCTCATTTCACGTCTCTCAGCATCATAAAACCTAATGTCTCTGAAAAGTGCATATTGTAAGTGCTGGTATTTAAAAGTATTTATTTTAAAATTTCTTTTTATGAGTCATTATTGATTATCTTGATTTTCCGTTGATATTCTAGTAAAGAATTCAACTGAAACTGGAAAAAAGCACATATTTGAAAGCTTCTCTGTGTTTTGTCGCACCAAAGCGGATGAAACAGCAGCGGAAACATTAGAAATGTTATGTAAAGCACACATGTATCAAACATTTAAGCGATCTAATGTTTTCCTTTGTATTAACGATTTCGTGGTGGACACAAAAATGTCAATGAAGAACACAGGAATGGTCGTCATTCGCAATTTCGAATATATCGGAGATGTTTGACGATTGTTGGTGAAATATCTTCGAATCGCAGCTGATGTGCTTAATGTCAGAAAAAAGGCTATCCACTAAATCGCAGATGTTGAAAAATGAAAAAAAAATGTTCTCGTTATTGTCTCTATTGAATGCAAAAGAGAAAAAAGAACGATTTTGTGCATATCATAATTTGATCCAAATGATGAGCAAGAAGCCTGATGTTTTTCACACACGTTGTGACTAAAGATAAAACTTCATGCTTTGCTTATGATGCTGAGCCCCCCCCCGGGTCGACGCAGAGTTCCCTCTGAAGCTTCGACCATGGAGGTATAAAAATAGTGAGCCTGGCAGTTCCCGATGATATGTAGGGAAGGGTTTATCCCAACGGTGGTGTAAGTCCCCGTTAACTAGGGTATCAATAGCGGAATAGCGCCTGGGACATTGAGCGTCCAATCCACTTATCCTCCGCATTCTGCATAAAGCCTTGAGGGAGGGGCTGCTCGCGTACTACTGTTAGGTAGCACTTTAGACGACCAGTCATAGCTCCAGGCATTCAGACCCATCCCGCCGTGGTCTCTATTCGCTGGGGCGCAGGCCCTAGCTGATCAGTTCAGCAGTCGGTTTATGGAGATTATTTTTGATGCTGATGTACCGGGGATGTGGATTTCGGGTCTTCAATAGGAGTGTTTGACCATCTCAAAGGTGGCTTTTGACTGGAATTCTCATCCAGTGCATAACATTGGGGTTCTCAGTATATGGACATCGGGAAGCCCAAATTTGAAATTTTTTTTATTATCGATTTCATATTTTGTAAAATTTTAAAGAATTTTTTATTAACAAAATCAAACATTTCAAAGCGAGCAATGACAACACTGTAGAGAAAAAACATTTTTACCTCCAGCGAGTGAGATTATGTATTGGAAATTCTATAGATATGCTCATTTTAAAATTATGTTGCGATATTGCTCTTGAACTGAATTTTATGGTTTGAGTACGTAGTACATGATATTTAATAAAAAAAGGTAGCACACGAAACGTTAAAAAAACGCGCCTTTGGACGTAATTTAAAATCTGAAATCTTTCAGATTTTTTTTATTGTTTTATTAATTATTGTGTGTTTGATTGTGTTTTATTCTATGCAACTACGATTTTCCACCCAGCCCTGAAAAAATTGCGTTTTACAATTTTGCATAAAGCACAATTTGGGTACAAGAACTGAAAAATTAAGTTTCCAAGGAGCTAATAAAATGAATCGAAAAAGACACAGGAAAGAGGTAATTACTTAGGCGCTAAAATCTGCAATTTAAATACGCAAAACAAGATCTAAGTATTTACTTGCAAGGTATTATTCGATTTTAAAATTTTTAAGATATTTTTTGCTGTCATATGATTCAACAAATTTGCACAAAGAATCATCAGTCATCAAAGAATTGGCATCTACGTCTTATGTCAATCGATGACATCGGCAAATTTACGTCAATGATGCTTGAAAGCTAAAATTTGCATCGTGCCTCTGAACCTTAACTTTTGGACATCAGTTTACAATGCATTAAATATGGAACACGTTAAACATATGAAAATTTAAATTTGACTTTGTTGTTTGTTTGAACTTTTATTCTTCTGGAAATTTTCTGTTATTTTTCCATTTAATTCACAATTATTTACTCAAATAATTAATTCACTTCAGAAAGTTCACACTTATAGGTTAATTGCATTTTTAATATCCTTAGTTTGCTTGACTATTTTATATTTAATCTGCAAGGTTAAGTATTATTAGCTAACAGATTACTGCTGTTAAACCTTCCCGTGATTTTAAAAAGCTTTCTCGTTCATATTTAACTAGAAACCTAAAATTCCATAAATGCACATAAAATTAAAACTTAAATAGAAAAGTTTATTAAAAGCTACATCTAGTAGTATAGTTAAAATTAAATAAAGCTTAGCCCCCACTATTTCTATAGTGACAGAAATACAGATATTTCAATATATTTGGTACCGAAGGTAACTTTCAAACCTTATTAATTCCATTCCAACTATCGCGGCATCTAAACTTGAAAACTAACAAGTGTAAAAATACTCATCAAAAATAGATCAGCACATAAATGGATGATTCAAAAGTCATCGATTGACTCACTACTTAAACTCAACCTAATTTGCATTTTGGAGATGATCGACAGAAGAAATAGAAATTTCAGGAAAGAAACAAAATAAAATAATGAGTTGGGTAAAACAAAACTTACAAATAAAAGTAAAAATATAGATTATGATCATTTATATTTTAACGCACATTTGAGAAGAGAAAACATAGTACGCATACATGCTTACTGTGCATAGTAAATTTGATATGTGCTTGCAGAATGTTATATGCATTACGCACTTTATATTAGTACACATTTATATCAGTGAGCATACACATGCTTAGGAATTACGCTAACTCGTTAAATTAAAATAAGCACACTTACCCATTATCATTGCAGAAGGTATAAGCTGGAACTTCTAAAGATGTAGGCTTATCTATGGAAATCTCTAGATCTGTAGGATATTGAAAAGCATATTCAAGAAATTTGACGCATTGGTACAGGAAACCCGTAAGGCAAAGAATGAGTACTATCATCCGAAAAACTTTCCGTCGAATGTCGACAGTGCTTAAAATACTTGAAACAGCAGTGACACTTGATTCTTTAAACACTTTGGATACATACTTTTTTAAATTCTTACGTTTTACTTTCCGATCTCCAAGAGCTTTATCATCGCTTGCTGAAGAAGACATCCTTTCTGGATCTACTTCAGTTAAATTTAAAAAATCCTGTAAGAAAATAACTTTAATCAATTCTTAAATTGTTTTCAAACTTTGAACAATATAATACGATACAACACTAGACATATTACAAACTACAATTTTACTATTTTGCCATGTTATTTATGTTCAGCTGGGCATTCAAGCCATTGGCAATAAGATATTTTAATAGACATCATGATTTGGATCCTCTCGTGCCATGTCTATGGATATCACACCACATGTAGTTGAAAATGAAGCGAGAAAAATTAATTTTTCGAAAACTGGGAGTACTTTGTGCTCCCCTCGATTATGTAACCTAAATAAACATATACCAACCTATAATAAATAGGACAAAAAACGTTTAATTGAGTACAGGAACATTATCGTGCAAGTGTTTAGACGTTTATGATTCTAATTTTATCTATTTTCCCTAAAGACTGCTGATTCTACCTCGTCATCTGCTCAGTGTTTGTAAAATTTAAACTGAGTAGTTCCATTTCATTTTCATTAAAACTATTAGGCACATTCAGGATGTGAATTATTCATCCAATGTTTACAAATGCTACTAATTAAGGGAAAACAAAGAAAAAACTATATTTGCTGGAAATAAACTACAAATAAATCAGAAGAATGCATAAACGATGAACCGAATTTCATACTAAGTTATTTCAAAATTAATAACATTTAGTTCTAGACATCTTTATAGTGAAATATATCCCTAATTTTTAGGTGGTGTCTTGATATAAATATAAAACTATCTCTATTATAATTTACTTGGAAGAAGTTTGATTTCTCAATAACTTATGAAGTATGTTACTGCAATAAAAGTACATTTCAAGCAAGTTACTCTAACTGAAGTAAATTCCAAGTAAATTACAGTAACAAAAGTAAATTCTGAGTAAGTTACTCTAATGAAAGCCCACGCATATTTTTGTGAAAAAAATATTTTATTTATAACAAAAACTTTATCCCCTTCTTAACTATCGGTCTGTTGCTGGTTAAGTATTTGTCAGGACTTACGGATAAACCAGTTTATCGTTTAATTTTCATGACACTAATCATTTAACCTATACAGCACCATGGAGAACGTTCATATAATTTTACAGTCTTTACAATAAATAAAACTGCGAAACTTGATCAGATTACCAGATGCTGATTTCTAACTGCATTTACTCAATACGCAATAATTGAGTAAATATTAGGTTCTAAGAGACCAACAAGATTTTAATTTGCTTGAATCTTCTTAACAAAACATATCTGTCCCGCAATTAAAAATATAATTTCAGCTTATATGATGTATTTAGCTTACACATATTAAAATATTTTTCATGTATTTTTAGTAAATATTGCTGTGTTTTATTTCGTAATTTTTGTCTTATTCTGGTTGACATCTTAGTCTACTTAAGTTGAAATGAATCTTAAGTGGGTTCATAATCAAAATTGTCTAGTTAGTAAAAAATTAAAAATAGTTAATATTTTATTACTTTTACTTCATTTCTTAAAACTAGTTAATTAATATTTTATTAATTTGTATTTCATTTCTACTTCTAACTGACCTTTTGGAGCGTATAAAGCAGTTTTGCTTCCTTCTTTTCAGCTTTTCATTACTTTTAAACAAAAATGTAATATAGAATTTAACATTTACATAAACAAAATTTATATCAACTAGTTAATGCTAATCATGACCGTAACTACGATTTCTGATTGATCCTTAACAGGTCATACTCAGAATAATGTCGTTATTTGACCCGTAGTGCGGTCTCAGAAATTTCTCACATAAATTTAGGGCAAACCAAATCTTTTATTAAATGCCATCAATGTAACAATTTATTTTTATGACAATACCTAAGCTTTCAGTTTCAACTCTCTGTTTGCTTCCTTTTGACTTCCATCACAGCAGTTCGTTCAGTTCACAGCTACGCACAGTAAAGTTAAACATAGTGATTTCATAGCTGCAACTGATACTGAACCTTAGGGACAGATTTCTTGCAGTTTATAACATATTTTGTTCCTCCTTTCCTTCGTAGTGTAACTGGAAGCACTCTCTTCGCGTATTCCGGAGATCGAATCTCGGCTAAGATATTGAACATTTTCATGTTCCTGCATCGATGGAATATAGAGGCTGTTCGTATATTTTTTAGATAATTTTGGTAAGCGGTAATAAAAAATCGTTAAGTGCAAAAGAAGTAATTGCAATTGTACTATGTTTTTAAAAGTCAAAATTATCGTCTGTGGCTTGAAAGTTTTGTTTTTATTCAAAATGGCGAATTTAACAAAGCAGTGGTTCGAAGACTACATTTACGCTCTTTCCGAAGAGAAATATGCTTACTCCGTTATCCAAAAACGATGTGAGAGTCATGATTTTGTGATATCTAAAGCGTCGATAGGTAATATCATCAACAAGAAAGGAAAAACAACGTCAAATTGGAGCCTCAAGTGGGACAAAAATCCCAAACAAGTATTCGAGGAAAAAACGGACATCTTCGACTATTGCAAAGGTACGTTGTTTAATGTTTAAAGAAAATCCCCCTAGTCAAAGGACAGTTGCAAAATCATTAAAATGCTCGGTGTCCACTGTAAACAAAATGATAAATGTTGATTTAAATCTTAAGAAAGCGAGAAAACGCAATGTGCGTCGTCTTCTTCCAAAGCATATCGCTCAACGCAGGACGCGCTGCAGAATTCTATATGAGAAACATATAGAATTCTGCAAAATGGAAAACAATTGCCACAATATATGAAGCATGGGTGTATTTAAATGATTGTAAGAAAAAAAGAGCCATTTATTATAAAAGGGGAGAAAAAATTTAAGTACATGGTTCAAAGAATCGAAAGAAAGTTTTTCTAAGGGATTCATGATTGTTGCTGTTTTTTCTTATAATGGCAAGTTAAAAATAAAGAGAGTGCAAAAAAATGTCCCGATTAACTCCAAATACTATCAGGAACATATTTTATCGCCAAAATGAAATATTATCGCTTACCCACAGTGCCATCCATCTGTGAGACTCCATCAGGACAAAGTTAGCAGTCACACATCAAAATCCACTGTAAATTTCCTAAACAAAATGGAACAAAGAACTGGTATCAAAGCCATACCCTTCACTAATATCCCTACTAAATCTCCCGATGTGTCACCTATGGATTTTTGTGCTTTTGGACTTTTAAAACTGCATTATCCAAACATTGTCCCAAAACCCTAACAGGACTCTAGAAAGATATACTCTGGAAAGACTGGGATAGAATACCTCTTCTGACACTTCAAAAGGCATTATTATCCTAGAAATTGCGGTGTCGAAAGATGGGTCAGAGTAAGGGATGTCAAATAGAACATTTAAAACACAAGAATTTTATGTAATTTAGTTTTGTGAATACAATATATATCGTCTAAAAAATGTGCGAACAGCCTCTGTATAATAACTCTGCGAGTTAATAATCCCGTTTGTTGGATGGATATATGCCTATGAAAACGGATGCCTTCATGAATAAATTTTAAGAGAAATTGGCTCCTATTCACGCTATATATGGAGAAAACCACAAAAACATCCGTGCAGCCAGTGCATTTACATGGATTTGAACACGGTTCAAGCTACCATTATTCAGCAAATTTACCGTTCAGCTGGGAGGTGGACCTCCTTAAGATGAGAAAATCTCTATAATAAGTTCTAATTTTTACAAAAGGTTTAGAAATAGTTCGTTATCCAATACAGTTTTGTCGAGAGTATTCAAAACAAAATCCGTTTTCAGCATTTTATCACGTAATTTGAAATATTTTATTTACTATCTGTTGAAGTACTATTTTCCCAGATTGTATGAAGTTGCTGAAGAAATATCAGTGGCAGAGCTTTATTTTGGGTAAAGAACTTTTTGGGAGAAATCGAACCGTTGATCGACATTTATGCATTTCCTACATTTTCAGTCATTAATTCATGCTTTCACATACTTATAATTCATACGTTCATTTTAAGTTAAATGAGTACGTCACTGAAATGGAAGATTCGAATACTCGAATCCTACAAATCTCTAAAAAAATTCAAATTTCCAAAATTCGAATCTTCCCGTTTTTTACGCGATTTGAATATTCCCAAGCCTAAGTCGTTAAAAACCTTCTTAAAAACCCTTAGCTTTTTACTTTTAAACATTAGAAAGCTAAGCCTTTTATTAATTAAAAAAGAATATTCACGAAAAAAAGAAAAAGGCTTTTGTAATTTCAGTGCACCTGGATAAAATATATCAAATCATTATCTCTCTCAATTTTCCGGAGAAAATTTAGCATTTATATTTAGTGTTTATCTGCGTTAGCACATGAAATATTCTCCGCCCTTCTACAATTGTTCGAACTTTAAAAAACTCTGGAAGAATGCAAAAACTTTGGACTGCTATTCATTTGTCAAATTATGTTGAGAAAATCATCATTAAGCTTCAAGAGTTTTAAATATTGTCTTAATTTACAACATTTCATTTCTACTTCTTAATGAATGAAGTGTATTTTTGAAAACTGTATTCTTAAGTTTGTTTTCCATTAGAAGCAGATTTTTTAATTTTTTTCTGACATTTTCAGTATTTTTTAGGGGGCATAGCAACATTCAAAAATTTTATCTTGCAGATTTAAACATACATTAGCGTGACTATAGTTTGATTTTAAAGTATTTGATATATTGACAATTAAACATGATGAGTTTCGATGATGATTATAAGGATGAATTAATGATTATTAAAAATGAATTCCGTGGATTTGTGCTTATGTGACCGCCAAACAAGTCAGATACGTTACAGCGCACAAAATAATTAAGCATTTATCACTGGTACTGAATATCACTCTTCCTCCCTTAACAAACACTTTTTATTTCATACTAATATTCCTTAAAACAATTTTTTCATCATGACATCAAATTAATGAATGATTCGTGACATTAATTAAAAAGTTTTTTGCCCTTTTATGTTAAGAATTCGAGATATTCTAGAACATTAAAGATTCGAGAAAATTTAGAGTCCCCCCTCGTCTCCATTCTACTAATTAATCAATGAAGCGTGCTATAAATTAAAACCTACGAACTCAAAAAAATAACCAATCTTCAGAAACGAATATTATAAAATCGAAATGTGTGAGCAACTATATGCAATTAAAAGTGTTTTAAAATGGTGCCAAAAATATGAGAAATTTTACATGAACTTCGGCAACCAATTTCAGTAACACGGATCTGAAGCTAAAATTTTTCCTGCTCAACGTATTATGACAATTTTCAATAAATTAAAATTTTAAATGAAATAGAATCAAAACTGGAACTGTGTAGGATTACATTTAAAGGTAAATAAGCCTTCCTAATGTAATTGTAAAAGCATTAGAAGTAAATGAAAATCACTATAGAAGCACAAATCCTTAAAGAAATGTTTAAAATACTTTTAAATAAACACATAACTAAATACATATGCCAGGAATGTCAGTTAGTTTGTGCAACGAAGGCATTATTTACAGTACGTTTTCTCAGGATGTAAATTTTATTTGTGTTAAAACTACTTATGGTGAAATCGCTTAAAAGTAAAGCTCAGTTACCTTAAAGTCTTTAGAAATAACGCTTTTCTATGTGAAGATTTCATTTACGAACATGTTTAAAAAGGATTTCTTTTAATGAAGATCATTAAATAAGGTGAACATTCACTTTTCGAAAAATGAAATATGAAGGAAATGTGGTCACTTTAAATCCATTTACATATTCCATTCCTAGCTTTATCTTCACAAGTTTCTTATTACTTTTATAAAGGAAAAATCCTTCCACTGCAATACAATAACGTTTTCTACTATGGATAACGCGCTAAATAATAAAAGAATGAGAAAAAAAAATTACTTTTTAATGAAAAATTAGCTTAAAAATATGTGTTAGAAATTTTGATTTAGCTTAGAATGTAAGTTTTAATGAATCAAGGGCTAATTATTAAGTACAGTATTTAATTATGATTACCGCAAAATATTATTAAAAAAAGAAATTCAGAATTCTTACCTTATAATAGGAAGAAAGCTTGAAAATATGTATAAGAAATTTGGATTCTGAGTTATACAAGATTTCAAGAGAGGATAACTATAAACATTACGAATAAAATATTAAAAATGTACCATGAGTTAGGAACATTTTCAAAGCGAATTTTCAAGTATGTGATGAATACAGACAGCAATAAAGCACTTCCTCAAAAATTAAATTACTCTACATAACATCCTTTTCGAAGAACCTTCTTATTAGAAAGCTGATGAAAACCGAGGTAATACGCCTGCTGGGTACTTACTTTTTGTCTTTTCATTCGTTGGAATTCTGCCCATTTGTTTTTTGCCTGGTGCTTCTTCAGTCCTATTCGAAGGGACGACAGAATAAAAAAGCCACTCCTTTTGTAGTCATACGTCACAGAATAATATCGCTTTTTATATTACATCATTGAAAATTTTTTTCTAAGCGGATGTTATTAAATGCACAAACGTTTTACTCTAAAGATTAATTACTAGTTGCAATGATTTTGTAATTATAAATTTATAATTGACTATTTTGATCATTTCATTATCAGGAGATGAAATTTTAAAATGTATTAATGGTGAAGAAGAGGTTAACAAAATATATTAAAGTTTTGTTAAATGTAATAGAAGATAAAAATATTTTTGACGGTGAAAACAATCACAAAGATTGTAATCTTTGAACTGTATATAATTTTACAACTTTGTAAGTGAGCTATTTCAAGCCGGCCCGGCTGCAGCATTCTTGCCGCCCTAGGCGTCTAGTACGATTAGTGCCTCGTGTAAAATAAACATATTAATAATTCAAAATACCTTTACTTAACTGTTGCTTGTGAGAACAACTTAACTGCAGCCCTCCGAAAATGATTGTCCTAAGCCAGTGCCTATGTCTCCTATGCTTTGAGCCATACGTGATTTCAGTGTATTAAAATAAATCAGTACATAAATGCGTTTAGATTCCCAAAAAAAAACACTTTTTATTAGATGCAATAGAAAGTTAAAGTATTTACACTAAAAGAAATGCATCAAATAATCAATATACAGCATTGCATATAAAGTTTTACGTATGCAGTCTTTATACATATAACTTAAATTATATAGCTTGGTATATTAGATATAACATTGCATATTTTTTATAAAGGCAATATGAAGGCTTTGTATGCGTGGCTGCTCTAACGCATTAAATTAAATACCTGAATAAACAAAATATTAACTAGCAATTAAAGTACTATAATTATAATAAATCGATTTTTTTAAATTAAAATTTTCTTAATTATTCAAATGGTATTCATATATAAAGAGAATAATTTTTTAATTAATCCTAAGATTTCGAAATGAATAAAACAGTGTTAATACGTTTAGTTGTAAACATAAAATTCGAAGAAAGATATGCGCCTTTTAAAATTTTCTTCTGGTTTAATAAATGGCAGAGCAGAACTACGTAACACTCTATCAAATGATGTACCACTGCTAATTGCTTCAAACACTAAGGCATTAGCTAGCCTTCATTTTCTTCCGCTTTCTTCAATCAACAATTTTTTATACTCTATATTACAAACCACTCTATATTACTCTATATTACAAACCATGAAGCACTGAAGTAAGGAAAATACTAATAATAAAAAAAGTCCGTTAGAATTACCTTCTTTGAAAGACACCAAACTTAAACTCTACGACAGTAAATCAAACGCTTTAACATATCCCAAAAACGAATCAAAGATGCAAATGACCTTCAACTAAACTCGGAGTGGAAACATCGTACAAAAAGCGAGCACAGTAGCACAGTAATATAGAACTCAAGGTTATATTAAACTGGTTTCCTTCCCAGATACTCCATACTCTGCAACGCTCTTTTTATGCATGCAGATTTTCTATATGCAAGGGAAATATTCTCAGATGTTAAAAATCAGCAACAAGCGTGAGCGTAATGAACTCTGAATGTCGTTTAAGTTACAAAGAATTTACGGTTATACAATATTAGTATACCACGAGAATTAGTACATTCAGTTTACAAGACCATCCACAAAAAAAGGGTCATTAATATTACATATTAAAAAGCTCAGCCCAGTCTGAATTTAATTTAACGTTAACGTGACAAATACTCGACCTACGAAGGAATAAAAGTAATACTTTTTTTTTCTCTGTTAAGTCACATTCACTAGTTTCTCGTACGTAAATTAAGCATTTGCGTTTGAACACAGTAAAGAAGTAGCTCTGGAGGTTCAGGGAAGGTTAGGTAAAGTCAACAGCTATTCGATAGTTTCCGTATATACTTTTATTATTTTCGTAATTTTTAAAATCATGTGTTTGCTATATAAAATTTTTATATGGCTTTATTATAATAAAATAGTTATATGAAAACGTAAAATTTCACAAGGATAACTTTTACATATCCTCTGAAATTGTACCATAAGCTCGAATGAATCAATCAAAAACTTGTTAAGGCTTTCTTTGACTTAAAAACGAGGTATTAAGCCAGGTGAATTTTGAGTCTGAATTAAAATATATTTACATAAAATAATTAAACTAGAGGGAATAAGAAATAAAATAATCAATGCACTTTTTTTTCTAAACATGCACGGTTAGAGAATTAAACACCATCAAAGTCTTTCTTAAATTCCGTTAAATTACTGAGTCCATTTTTCAACTGTTCTGTATGGAGTATTTGACTTGAAACGGTAAATCATAATATAATCTGTCCATCCAGCGCTATAGAAGGATTTATTAGGATTCTCAGTAGACTCTATATAGTAAAAAAAGGGGAAAAGGAATTCAGATCCATTACCTTGTATCTTGCATAAATCTACCAGCTGAACAGGTGTCACAAATTGATAAAGGGAAGACAACAAAAGAATAATTCTTCAAGCTTAAATAAATCTTATAAATTGAATTTTTGAATTAAACAGGGCAGGTAAAATCAGATTAAATTATGTATATGAATAAATTAGATGATGTGAGACCTTGAGAAAATGATGCGGTGAGCATGACTCGTTTGCTATTATGTTAGCGGCTTAAAAAAGGCCTTTCAATAGAGTTTTAGTTCGAGTCTGTGACAGGCATGTTATATTCGTACACAGTTAAGTTTAAAAATTTCATTATAATCTCTTTTCTTTTTGTCTTACATTACAACAATTTACTCAGCTCAGAAGTTTATGCAAATGTCAGCTGAAACTCCAAAGTTTTTTTTTTCCAACATGTACTATATCCTAACAGCAAGTTATGTCGCTATTAATGAAAGCTCTCGTGTCTGTTAAGAGTTATTTCTGCGCTGCTAGTCTGCCGTAATCCTAAGGTCTTATATTAAGCGTTGAGTAGATGTTTAAAGGCGTCTAATAAATTGACAGTTAGAATCATGTACTATTGGTTGCTGTTTACATCGCAGAGCCGGTGCAACCAGTGCGGTCGCATCGACGAGCAAAATTTAGGGGTTGCACTAATTTTAGAATTTATAAAAGCACCAAGAATCAAAATTTAGCAGTGATAAAACTTTTAAAATTTAAGAGAGGTACTGGGCAGCGAAATTTAGGGGCTGAAAAAATTCCTAGCATTGAACCTGTTTGTAAATTTTGCAGTCTAATTCAGAGATGCTCTGCTAGACATTTAGATTCAAGTCCTGGTGCTTTTAATTACAGCGTTTAATTAGATTTAAGGAATTACGCAGTGTTGTTCGACTGACGATATGATTCTTTAAATTTAACATCGACTGTTAACTTTAAGGACAGGCTTGGAAAGAGCTTCAGGTAAAATATATAAAGGTTGTCTCTATAAATAAATTGGCAGACGCGTTTTTGTTCGAAGCTAAACAGCCCGATGTAGATATAATACAGAACAATGTAATTCTGGAGCAAAGGGGCAAGTTTTAAAATTCCAAGAAATACTCCTAATTTATCAGAATATATTCTGTGTCGTAAAAAGTTTGTTTTCAAAAATATTACATCTTTAAAGTATAGAAAATTTACTTTAATAGAAAATTTAAGCAACTGCATACTTTGGACAAAAAAACAGATCAGCAGGATATATATATACATATATATATAATTTGCTAAAAATTATAAAAAGAAAACTCTCCATATTACATCTCCAAGCAACGGATATTCAATTTAAAAACATCATTGAAAAGGTATTTTACAGAATTTATAGAATTTTCAGTCCTCCTTGCTTTAAACACAGCTAAGGAAAAACTAAATCGCAAAAATGATAGCAGATTAATCGACTTATCAAGGGGATAAACCAATCTACCATCAATTAACAGTAACTAAAATAAGAGAGAGTGTTTCATCTTATTTCCAAGTAAGCATCAAATTATTTGCTAGATTCAAATCATAAATCTAATTGATTCTCAATCAAAATAAAGATATTAGTCACTAAACCAAACGAATCCTGTTAAAAAGCAAATAATCTAAAATTAAAATTTTTCACTAAGAACACAATTAATCTGAACGAGGTGCTTACTTTAGAAGACATATCCCCTACACTCTCTTTTCATTTCAAATACAAAAGTAAAAACAAAAGTGGATTCAATAGCAAATTTTAAAAATCATAAGAAGATTAAAAGAAATAATCCATAAAATTAAAATTAAAGTTAAAACTGTAGTAAAAAAGAAATTTAAAAATCAAACTAGTAAGCAAAAATTAACCAACTAGCCTTCGAAATTTTAAAACCAAATGACTGGAATACAAGTACGTATTAAGAGTATATAAACCAATAATTCATAATAATTAACAATAAGAAAACTTTCCGTGTACCATCTCCAAGGAACAAATATTCAATTTAAAACCATGAATTATGAAAAAAAAATCTAATTAGAATTTTAATTAGTATTT
Source organism: Stegodyphus mimosarum (assembly GCA_000611955.2). NCBI lineage: Eukaryota > Metazoa > Arthropoda > Arachnida > Araneae > Eresidae > Stegodyphus > Stegodyphus mimosarum. Next base: position 1,074,707 of record KK122165.1, read on the forward strand.
AAAATTAGTATTATATTAGAAGTAATACACACATATATTAAAATTAGTATTATATCGTAAGTATATCACTTACCTGTTTTACTTTTTTCTTTGTTCATTTTCTGTTTTAACATTTTTTTGCTTAATTCATGCAGTTTGCCTTTATGTTTCTGGTTTTTATTTGTGCTTATGGTTTGTTCCATATTAAATATGGAATGAATTTTAAACGTATTAATTTAATTTATAGCAATAATTTTGCATCATTATCGCCACTTATTGCTCCTATCAGCGCGCAGTTGGATTAGGTTTACGAATTGCCTTTACTTTGTATTTATTTATTATATATTTCTTTTATTAACAAAATGCTCCTACTTCAGCTTCTAAGTCTCAAGAAAACCCTCTTGAGTGAATTTCTTGTTCTGCAACATTTGACGACTTATTTTATTTTCTAACTTTTTTTTTCTCTTTTAAGTTACTTATAATTTATAATTCTTTTGCTAAATTCCTCATTTGCATTCTTTAAGATCACTCACAACTTTCTCACGGTTATTAGACATTTCTGTATCATCATAACAATTTAAACACAACACACTTCTTTTAATTTCTACAATATTTTAACTTCGTCAAAATTATTTAGTTAGTCTTTAAAATCTATCACAATTTCTTAAAAAAATTATTTTCACTAATCACTACAATTATTTTCCCATCTCTGGACTTCAAAAAATTAATTAACTTTGATAGGAAACACTACAACTCTTTGCGCTCGTTGAACTGAAGAGCAGTAAAATATAACTTCAGCTTAAAATATTTTTGGCGGGTAGCAGTTTTTGTTCTATTATGTATCTATATCCAAGTAATTCGATGTTTTTGTTCTTTTATAAATTATTAATTTTTACTGCACCATATTTACACACATTAGAAATATTTTCTAGGTATTTTTATGCTATTTATCACTTTAAAATGCGTTGTTAATCTAAATTCATTTCTTAGCTCATGTTAGGCTTAATACTAATCTTATGCTAATGAGCATGTCGAATATATCCTTTTTCATGTCAAAACAGTTGTTGTTCTAAAGTTACAGATTTAAGAACTAATTCTTCTTTTTATCCTTTTATTTTTCTTTTATTTTTTTATATCAAATTTCCATTTGTTAGTACTTTTTAATATGTTGGATTACTTGTGTTTACATGTTCTATTTTTTTTTTGAATCGGTCTGCTCAAAAAGAAAATAATTAGGTTTTTAAGTTTTTTTTAACATATATATTGACTTGTATTTACATGCTTTGTTTTTGGTCTCGGTCTGAAAAAAAAATAGATCTCTAAGCTTTTTTCAGCTTGTTTATGGTTTTGATGGTATGATTTTGCAGTTATTGCAATACTTACTATGGCCTGTAGAAGATGGGCTGATAAGGATATAGATTATTTTAATTATTTTTAGGCCGTTTTATTTACTTCTTTTGTCACGCCAACCATCTGATGGCAATGCAAGGAAATATTAAATTACATTTTTCCTTTTTCATTTTCGATTTTAACATTTTTTTGCGTCTTTCTTGCAGTTTACCACAGTACTATTATCATTATTATTTATTTTTGCTTGTGGTTTGTTTCGAACTGAACTTGAAATATATTTATTAATTTAGTGTACTTTAATTTATTTTGCATTATCTATCTCTGCAGAAATATAAATATAATGCTGTAGAAGCTGACGTCCAACAAAGAGAAGAACGCGACTTACGGAGAGATGGAATTCGGTGAGTAGAAGATATAAGCAGTCGGGTCTTGTGAGTATACTAGGCCGTGTCTTGCAGGATGGCAACAATAAACCTGTTAAAGAAAAATATTTCATCTCATTGACCATTTCCATTCCCATATTTAACTGCATCGGTCCGAAAGAGGTGCAAATGCACGAAAAGGCAATAACGAGCATGTCTGAACTGCTGTTTCTTCTTTGTTGCGCACTGTTATCACTGAACTAGCTTGCCCTTCGAAATTGTAAGAAACTTATAGCAATTTTTTTCCTGTCTGCCGCCTTTCTAAGTCGCAGATAAGTGAAATCGCGGCTACTAATCCAGAGAATACTAGGCTACAAGTGTATCACCTGCTATAGTATTCTAAATGTCCACCTAGGTGTGGTCGAAGGGCTGCAAAGTTTTCCGGAGCAGTGAACGAGTCTGCAACTAAACTGCAGCTGTTTTCCATTATGGGGTGAGGCAGATCTTTAGTTATGCATTTAACAACTGGCACACAAAGAGGTTACTCTGTAATGAGGACGCTGCTTCTGTTTGATGATGATACCGTAATGGTGTTGTCTTGTCGAGGCAAATCGTTGTGTGCCATGCAGACTAATGATAAGCCATACACTGTCTTGGGACAAGCTAATTCTAGTCTGTTGGCTGTAAAATAGGACAATACATTAGCGAGAATTTACATTACATACATTAGTACATTATATAGATTAGTTTTGCATTTACAATTACATACATTAGTTTTGCATTGTAAAATTACAGCAGGAAATGATAAGCTGTTCAAAAGCCTAATCAATGGCAAGTGCCTAAACCATGAATTGCGTTTGAATTGAAGCCTAATACCAACAATTAAACACAATTTATAATTTGGAATAATGAAAACTTAAAAATGCAATGAACCCTCTCATAACGTCACCTTCTCGTAAGAAACTTTCTCTGACAAGTAACAATATTACTGAGAACATGAACATACACTGATATTGATAATTATAATATTGCTATCAAATAACTTGTAACGTTCTACTGTCTATCTGTTGTATAGAATCTGGAGAATAGTGACTGCACCGAAGAAGGGTTAAGGCTACCCTTTGTTAAACTCTTTAAATTATTTAATGCGTCAACTTGACGCTAACATACTACGCCTCTGCTTGGGCGGTAACCGAAACAGTAGAATCAAAACTCAATAATTCAAGATATTAACAAGCAGTGGAAATAAACCACATGGCTCATACAATCCTGTATCCTACAGCGCGTAAATCAGTCTAGTGTCAGCAAGGTAATAGCTGCAAAGCCACGTCTAACCAGTAATAAATGCTAAGCTGAAGCTTGTGTTACAACCACCGACAGAGATTTCCCAAACTCTCTAACTTTTCCTACTAGAACATCGATACTTAACTCTTTCTCCCACTGGTAGAATTTGCATTCCTTACGCGTGCTACCAAATTTAAAAATTCTGGCAACTTAAAATTAAATTTAACTGGTTATTTAAAATAAATATAAATCCCTACGAACTTCTCCCTAATCTGAAAGGATCATAGAATACGTATTAAGGCAATAATGAAATTAGTGCAAGCAGTTTAATTTCATTAGCTAATAAAAAATTTTTGTGCTAAATTAATCAAGAATCATTTCTGGTTTTTACTAAAAGAGTAAAACTATTTAGCAGCTAGTTTTTGTTTCTGACGTTATGCGTTTATTCCGAAACTGACAATTCCGAATGTATATGCGAGTGAGGTTTTGATTAAATTTATGTAAATCTTACTGTATTGTCCTTAGATTATGCCATTTTTAATCCTTAGATTGAAATACCTGCAAAACAAACTGCAAAAGCAGAAAATGTATAAATATATCACAGAAATACTGAAAGTGCTGATAGCAGTTTGTCCCAAGGAAGTTGGCAGGAAAGTATGACTAGTAAAACACAAAGTGAGCAATATAGTTTAAAAGAAATGGAAAAAAAAAGACAGATTGATTGCAATAATTCCTATCTTATGTTAGAAAATGTGAATATATAGACCTTAGCAGCAGTCAGCTGATCATTGTTCACGTTTACAGCGCGTTAAATGTTGCCGTACTTCTTTTATATTCGTTATACTGTTAACATTTCGAATGCAAACCGTTGAAACTATGCAGATGATTTGCTCCAGATATCATCACCTCGAAAATTGTTACTGCTTGAAGTTTTCAAAAAGGTTCCACATTTTTGCTTAATTTTTCCCCTCTTCTGGCATGTTCATTCATAAAATTTATACTGTTAATGTACAAAGTTTAACTTTTAATGTACAAAAATACTAATTGAGTACCTGAAAACGTTTTAAAATATCAAAATATCTAATTCATTTATTTTTTTCTTTGAAGCCGTGGACGGCAACGATTTCTAAATCAATTTAAAAGGAATCCTAAATATTCAATTGTTACTTTGGAAAATAGGTAAGACACTATTTTTTAATATTAAAATTGTGAATGTTAATATTCTAATAATACAAGGCATGGAATGTGATAAGCTTTATTATTATGATCTAATTTTATGATTTGCATTTTATGAAATGCTTTGATGTTAATTTTAAAGTATTACAAGGTGAATGAGTTTAAGACAAGAGTTGCCTAATTCAATAATTGTTTGCTGAGTTATTAATTTTTGTTACTTCAGTCATTATTTCTAGTTTTAGTAGTAAAATCACCATCTTAGTTAATAAGATTTAAGAAAGCGAAGAGCAAAAAGTGGCGAATACAAAAGAAGGGCGAAAAGAGAAAAATGTGTGCGACGCGGACGTATAGCTGCAGCTCGAGGTATACTAAAAATAATAATTATGCACTTTCTTATTTAGTAAAAAGAGGCACTCGAAAAAAGAACTTAAGTAATACATTTTAAATATTTGTTCTTTTTACTTTGTTTCTTCTCACACTGAACTACTAAAAAATCATTGTAAGCTCCACCAGTTGTCATTAAAAAATATTATAAACATTATAAAAAACTGAAAAGTTTTAGATTTTAATAGTCGCCCAAAAGGGTTTGTCATGGTTTTTTACGTTCTCGCTGAGCTCACAATCTACCAGTCTGCTGTTGCAGGCATTACTACTTTTTTGTCTATTTTTTGTTTTAGCTTTATTATTAAGCATCATTTTCCTCACATTTATGCCATACTTTCAAAAACAAAAGTACAAAAATTTTAAAAACAGCACAGCAGTATACGTTTAGAATTCCCGATGCAGCGTTAAGTGTTGGTATATATTTCTCTGTTTTTTTTAACTATTATTATTTTTATTTTTCTTCCAGTCTTTTCTCTGCTTTTCATAATCAATGTCCAGTTTTCTTACTCAGATGGTTTTGCAAAACCTTTTTTTGCCTTTTTATTGTTAACTTTTTGTGAATTTACTTATTAAATATCACGTTCTTGTCGCTTACGCCACATAAAATTCGATTTAAATATCACGTTCTTGTCGCTTACGCCACATAAAACTCGATTCGACAGCAAAATCACAAAATATTTAAAACATTATATCTTTAGAACTTCCGACAGACAGTCTCGTACTATGGAGATAAAAAAATTTTTCCGTACAATGTTGCCATTGCATTAACATCAATATTAACACATAAAAAACTGGAGATTCGTTAGGGAGTTGGGACTTTCAGTTCATTGATACACGTTTAGAATTTCAAAAAATTTATAATTTTGAAGAACAGGTCTTTGTTGAGACGGTACTGCTTAACATCAGCGCTATAGTTCTTCCCCCAAAAAACGTAATTAATAATAAAGAGTACCTTGAAAGAACCCAAGATCAAAACGAAATAGTGAACAAATCGAAAGCCCAGATTTAGGGTGCAATTTTTACGATCGGACTGAAAGATTTCTTTCTAAAACAAATAAATAAGGAATAGATTTTTAAAAATATTTAATCTGTAAATTACTGATTTCAGTTTAAATTTTCCAAGAAGAATTAACTATTAAATTTTAAAAAAGTAAGAAATTTAAAAGAGTAGATTATATGAACTGGAGAGACAAAAAAAGACTTTTACTAATTATACTGCATGTGGAGTTAGAAATAATCTTTTATTCTTTACAGCTAAACCGAAAACGTTCATAAAATTTAACAACTGAATGTAGTATAAAATAAACATATTCAATCAGATGTGCTAATAAAACAACTAAACGAAGATTTAAATTTTTAAGAAGCGCATTTATTGTTAATCAGTAACAGACAGTTAAAGGTAAATTAGAGATCTTGTGCTTAATCCGCTCTGAGAAAAAGGTAAAGGAAAATAAGTTAAAATTCTAATGTTTTGCATTGTAGCAACACATTGCTTTTAAATCGCTTAGTTTCTAAATTGATAACAAATTAATTAAATAGGAAAGATAAATTTAAAAATGATTATAGGAATGGGAACTCGTTATCTCCAAAGATAAATTTTAAAATGATTATCGGAATGGGAACTCGTTATCTCCAAAGATAAATTTTAAAATGATTATCGGAATGGGAACTCGTTAGTTGATAAAGGTTTTAGGTTCTGCTCAGTTTACGGTAATTGGTTGCTTCTAGATTCTTTCCATTCTTCTCGTCCATCAAAGGCATGATGCGGATTTATCCTGTAATTTGCGAGGCGAAAGAAACTCTTCTTTCACTCACCGCAATGAGTAATGTGTTTACTTTCGTTTGCAGTAGCTGTCCCTAAACAAAAACACGTAAATCACTGAGTGAAAACATGCCGGCGCTATCGCCAAAGAAGTAACGAAAAGTCGTAAATATTTGCTTGTGTAAGCCGGAGAAATATGCAAATGCTGACAAACGAAGGAGTTAACAGTACCCAAGATAGATAGGTCTGTTCTCTAATGAGTCACCGAGTCACAGTATTGATTACCCCAAAATATAAACAGTTTAAAAGAACTTTCACTACCTAACAAAAACAGTGATGTAACAAGGAAAAGGAAAGCTGTTAAGGAAAGAATTTCTCGGTAAAGGTCGGTCTAATGTATGGCAAAAAGACCAACTGCTAGAACGTATTTAACCGAATTCAGACATATTTTAACATAAAATTCTGATGTGGTCAGCACATCACCTCCGGATTTAGGTACTTCCGGTTGATTATTTATAAATAATATGTTATTATTCCAATTAATAGAAAACTCTATAATACGAAAAGTTGGATTACATTTTAGGTATGACTGAGCACGCGGAGAAACTGTTTTTTTTTTAATTTCCATCAATTTATATCAACATATCAAATGTTTGTCCTTTTATATCATTTAAAAAAATCACACATTATTGGGCTGTTGAATAACGTATAATTTAATTGGTTTTGAGTAACATATAATTGAATTAGTTAACCCTCTGACTTCTCAATTTGTGGACCGTAATCGCATCCAAAATTGTGTATTTTTTTGTTCAATATTTTAAATCTGTATATATTGGAGAATTGAAATATGCGTTTTTTCTTTTCAGAAAAGATTTTTTTATATAAATTTTTATCATGAGAAACTAAACTATCAGAAAAACCAGTTTCAGATGTTATCACGCAAAAAAATATTTGTTAAATAAATTTCAATTTAATTACAGTTAATTTCTATTTATTACAGAATATAAAAAAGTAAAATGTATAAAACGTAAGAAAATATAATGCACTGAGAAAAACATACCTTAGAAATTAGTTTAGTATGATAGAATCAGGTTCAAGGGAACAGGGTTCAAGGGAAAGTCCAACTTTACAGTCTTTGATTCGCAGCAGACTCGTGTTTATTTGTGATTTTTTTTTTCCATTTGCATCTTTCTTTTTTCACATTTTCATCTTTCTTTCATCAATCGCGGAACGTTTCCTAGCATCCATTTCTGATTAGAAGGAGGAGGGGAATACAGTAAGTTAGAGCGATAAATGCAAAGTACCTTCAAATGCCGCAGGACTAACGACGTCTGTTGGTCTAAACCTAAATTAAATGTCTAATACTGTATCTAATTTATTTCAGTGGTTAAACGGTGAAAAGGCGGCATGCACTGCTCAATAAAAGATGAAAAACGCATGCCCGCAAAAATCGTGGGATCAGCAAATTTTGCTAAATTTGAGTTGCCCGTGGAAATCGCGGGATGAGCAGCCAGAGGATGCTCTTCGGTCGTGACCTTCGTCTGCCATGTGATCTCTTGTTTGGTCTCCCTTCGGATGCGCCTTCATCGCCTGAGGAAATGCATCCATGATCTCTAGTGATGTTTGAAGTGATGCATAATTTTCCACGAGAACGAATCAACTTGGTGACCGAGAAGATGAATAACCGATACGACATTTAAGTTACTTATTTCAGTTACTGTTTATGTTGTTCGTTATTGTACTTTAATGCGTATTATTGTATTGATACTTTTGTTGTAAGTTTGGCTTCTTGTCCAAGGACTGTACTGCCCGGGGCTTGCAGTCCTTGAGACGGGAACAGTGCTACGAATTTTGTAGTTAGTTAGATATTTTTGATGGAATTATAATTAAAATTGTTTTATTTCCTAGTGCAATGCAGCGCGTGACAAACTTTAAGAGAAAGCTACGCCGGAAAAGCAAAAATACAAGAGCTCGTGCATTTAACATTAAATAAAAGTTTATCTCTGTAATTGCCAATTAATTTGTATAAATGTAATTGGCTACTATGTTAGCGGTAATCGTAATTCTACTCTTTTTGCTTGCCAGGAATTGTTAGAACTGTTTCGCGCGGGCGATTTAAAAAGTTATAAAAGCCGGATAGAAATATCACAGCTGAATGGTTGTTCAGATAACTGTTGTTGTTGATTGTAGCTAATTCGCGGTGAGATCGGATTAGCTTTCTCGACGCTTTGGATTGCATTCTGTTTAATGTTTTAGTAGCTTAAAATATAGCTACTGGTTATATTGCGTAATAGTGTGGTATTGTACGAATATCTTTGAGGGAAAATCCAGGGTTTTGTTATATTTCTTGTGATAAGAATAAATTTTATTAACATTTTATCGGACTTGTGCTATTACGAACCCGTACGCTCGCAGCAATATACCGCGTTAAATGTATTGTGACCGAAAAAAAATATTACATATTTGCATTTCGTTCGTAATTAATCATCGTTATGAAGGACAATGGCTTGATAAAATGTGATGTAGCCAAGGAGTTAATGTATATTCTATAAGAATCAAATAAGATGAAATGTATTTTAATTAAATGGAGATTATTTCTGAGAATAATATTATACATTTATTATGACATTATTTATGTTCGTGGGATTAAAAAAAGATGTTGATTCAGGATTATGAAATAACTACACAAGCAGAGAATTCGAACAAAGTAATAATCGAAACAAATTTATTTTGAACACGAAGGAAATGTTACAATAAAGACATAACAAGTCGTGCTACATTTTATCTAGAAGGTGAATGAAACAGGAATCGCATCTTTGAGGGCAGTTAAATAAATTAGATCTATTTTATTGTACACCTATATAATAAAGCAAATAAATCAATTAATAGAACTTCAGCTTTTATGTACTGTCAATTCCCGATTAACCAGGGCCGAATTAGCTTGGTTACGGATTAGTCATCCCAGTGTAAGTGGACTTCCTATGGAATGATGGGAAAATTTTTAGCACAAGCCAATATATGAAATTTCTAAACTAAATTTTCCGTGAGTTTGAAATGGATGACATTGCTTAAGTTATTTTGTAAATGTTATTTGTTTAATACCATTTATAAAGGAATATTATTTGTTTTTCTTTATTTAGAGGATATCCTTTTATTTCGAATGTTAATTTGATTTGCATACTCAGGTGAACTTAGTTTCTAGATTAAAATGCTTGTAAATTGTTAACAATATTTTTGTGTTAAATATAATATGGGTCTATGTAAGTTTTCACGCCGCCTGTGATATTGAGATAACTGTGGGTGTTGTTCCTGTTATTACCTCGGTTAATAGGGAATTGATCGAACATTTTTTTTCGGAAATCTTCAAAAGTAAATTCTGAAATGTTTCATATTTTTTAAACGAATGTATACTTCTTTGTGCAATTCATATCAAGTAAGAAAATTCTTCAGGCTTTGATAGTTGAAAATGATTTAGATATTATCTTTACATCTTTTTCCGCATATGTAGGTAAATATACGACATACAGCTTCAAGAAGATCCATTACTTGAATAAATGATATTCCCAGCCAGATGCCAATGAAACCTCCAAAAGAGCTAAACAGTTCTACACTCTGAAAGTTAAAAAAAAAAGTAGGCACATTTAGATTTAAAATTTAATAATACGATGTTGTATGATCAGCATAATTGCAATATATTAACACAGTTCAGTCGTACGTTGACTTAAAGCATAGAAAATGTTACGATAAACGTCGGGAGCATTTCTCAAACTTTTTCTAGTCGGAACCAGTTTTACAAATTAGAATAGTTTGCGGACCACCTTGTCCCTTTTAAAAGCAGTTTTTCAGTATATATTACTACTAGAAAAATTATATTTTAAAATTATAATTAATTAATATTAATTAATTCAATTTTAAATTGGTATTAAGTGATTAGTTAACAAAATAAAATATTTATTCAGTTTTATTCATTCGAGGCTGTGAGAATTGGATAATCTTATTAATTAAAAACCGAATAAAGGCTGGTACTCAAACTAACAAGGTACATGAACGTTCCGATTCTTGCACAACTGTACTATATTTAATGTATGCAGGCAAGAAGCACTGCAGTCATAGTGTTTTAAATTCCTCTTTTATTGCTAAGACTAGCGTGGGAAATTCGTAGGAAAGGTAACTGGCAATAAATTTTACAAAATGCTTGTCGTGAGAGAAAAATGATAGACGATTGCTATGTGTAATTTTCAAACTTTGAGGTTTTCAACTGTAGCTTGGTATACGTATTTAATTTTATTTTTTGTCTTTTTCGGAAATCTAGGAAGAACACCAGAGCAGAATTCGGGGATCGCAGTTTGAGAAATGCTGTACTAGACAGAAAGAGACAGAAAAAGCTTTTTGTCACTTATATTCAGTTTAGTGAACTACGGTAAAGAACATAATGCTCCAAATTAACAACTTCATTTTCCTGTTTCTGTAATTTGGAAATTATTGTCTATTTCATTCATTTAAATTTTCATTTATCACTAGCTTCTAAAACTTTCTTCTTTTATGATATCAAATTTCAGTCCATTTAATCGGAGCTTTTTACATTAATGAAAATCAGCATTCATTTATGTTAAATTAATCAGCACAGCAACTTTATAAAACAAAAAGTATCTGAAAAGATGTTTTGTGTTTTCTAACCGCTTATTCGCAAGATATTTCTTAAATGTAATGATGACTGCCTTTTAATAAGTCATTGTCTCTTTATCAGTATTTAAATAAACAGAAAAAAAATATAATAGATGAAATTGCTTGTTTAGTCAAATTGTAAAGTTTTAGTTTAAACTAACAAAGTTTTATTTTAATTTCCCTTTCCTGTGTGTTCTTATTTCAAATTCCCGTTAGAATGAGCACGAGTTTCAGCTTTATGCTAATTTGCAGTGGAACCAAGTTTGGTATTTAAAAGGGTTAGAAAGGAACTTCTCAGTGTGAGAGAGCTTTTAGTCTCAGATCACGACTGCTCTGTTCGACGTTCGCCTGACCAGCTAGTATTTTAATTCTAAGCCTTAGCGCTGTTGCGCTATTACTTATTGAAATAATCTAAATGCGTTAGTATTAGCTAAATCTTGCTACGCACCATTGATCATTTAGAAGCCAACCTCGCACTTATAGCTCTGTGAGCAACGACTACTTAATTTCTATTTTTAGTTTAATTTATTTGATTGTTCAAGTTAGACCCAAGTGCGGTCATTATTTTCTGTTATCCCTCCCGAGTTGGGAAGTGGCTGTATATAATTGTGGTTTAATAAAAGAGGATTTTAAATCCTTCTTACGTGCAGTTATTCTACCACTTAACCACAGAATTCTACCACAGAACATAGCTGCATTCAGCTCCCTGTTCAAGATCAGGACTTCAACTACCTCACGAATGTGTTCGCCAAGAGTATCCATGGAACACTCAGTCCTGACAAAATAAGGCAAAGCGTGAAAAGATTACTTGCCTAAGGGAAAGGACGATTTTGGAAGGACTATTCAACGGATAAATAATAGAAAATATAAATCCATAGCTACATTGTAGTAATATTAATAGTTATGTTTTAGGATGGTGTGGAAGTTGTACGTTAAATAATTAGGTACCTCACTTTAGGATTGGTGGGTGCCATGTAGGAAATATTTCTTAACAGTCTGAAATATTTTAAATTTTAACATTTTAGAGGTACTTAAAAATTTCTATTTACGAATAACCAACCACTTTGAGAATTTTCCTAAACTTTCTTAACTTTCTTTCTTCTTTCTAATTACATTTAAATATGTCTATTTCGGTACAATTGCCTAATAATCTACCACTTTAAAATACTACACCTATGAACTTCAATGATACAATGACAAAAATACGTAATAACATTACTGCTTCCCAATGAAAAATTAGAAGTTCTTAAATAAATACGTGTAAGTAAAAACCATTTATAGCTTTCTTTAATGCAAATGTCATTAATTTCAGTTGGAACTAGTCACAAAATTTCTATAATATACAGAATATGTAAATATTTTGCCCTTTTTACATGTAATTCAATTCACTTGCAGTAATCCTCAGTTTTAAAATGCCGATCTCTGAGATCTGCCAGTAGAAAATATTAATTAAATCTAAATGAACTATGAAATGGCTATAAAATGGTTGCCTGCATGTCCACCCAATATATTTGAAAATATTGTAGAAGCAAAGTAAAGAATTTACCTGTAAAGCCTTTTTGCATAATTCAGCTTGCTATGTTATAGATGTTCTACAAGAAAAATAATTCTTAAATACTTTGCTATTAAACTATTATCACTATGCCGTTGGGTGAAACAGTGTTGCTCTCATGTTTAAACCTAGCTGATAAATGGCAGTTTTACCAGACTGGTGACTTGTGCCAGCCAGTAGGCAAAAGTTGACGTTATCAAACTATCTGGTATCGGACTGGCAATCGGTCATTCAGTGTTGGTGTTGCGTACAAAGCTGGCATCCCATCTTCTGCATATCAAATTAAAAAAGACATATGACTTCTTTACTTGAAGATTTAGGTCGTATAGAGCTTCCAGACTCGTCTGAAACTCAGCCCGGGAAAGAAACCGCATACTATGGTACTCTTGAGTGATTTGTTTAGGTTAGACTAACTGAATATGGCAAAAAAGGCTATCTGACTAAAGAGAGGGTTGCCTTCAAGGACCACTTTCTAAGGCAAACTGCTTTGTATTCATGTTACATATGAGGAAATCCACGAAAACCGACCATGCAGCTAACCCGTTCGCAAGGGATAGAAACCAGATCGAACTCCTTGCATTCAGCAGTCTTAGCCACTCGACTACTGATGAAATCTTCCAAGTTGTACAGAAGATACTGATGTTGGCGGTAGACAAAAAGGTTGCTCACGTGGACGTCAAAGTGTTAATGCACGTTTTTATCAAGGTAAACATTGTTGAATAGATAATAACTTAATTTTATATGTTACTTATTTTTACATGTTCTATTTCTATATGCCAGACTACACATATAAGCCTGTAATAATTTTCAGAATGACATTTCAGGAATGAATAATTCATTTTATAAATTTGGATCAATAATGTTAAAAATATTTTGTACATGAAAGTATCTTTATATAGATACTTCCCGCTTTACAGAAGTTCACTTTAAGCCGCTTTGCTTTTACAAAAAATCTATAGTAATTGCTTTACTTTACGAAAGAAGGCTGAAGAAAATTTTAATCTAAAAAAAAACATCATTCAGCGTTTGTTTTATGTGTTGCTTGAAGAAAAGAAAGATTTTGATTACTAATGATTAAGGCAGAGTAGATTTACAATTGCCTTGCACTATATTTTGATTGCTTAAGAATAAGTATCGTCCCATACGTGGTCAAGAAGGGGAGAAAGACGTTAATGACGAAGGAAAAAGTAAGCGAGTATGTTACAGGTCAATAATTACCAATATATCAGGAACAAAAATTATAATGGAACTATAGACAGAGTTCTCATCTGTTCTTTACTATAAGTCAGTAGTTACCAAAATGTACACATGATTGCGCATGGTACCAAAATGCAGATAATTTATATAGGTCGCGAAAGTTTTGAAATGCTTTTCTTTTTTCTTGTAAGCTGTAGCGAAGCTTGTGCAGCCCTTTTGTTAATTTTACATCTATTCTGCCTGTCCTAAGCCTGGTCCCCCCGGGGGTTGACTCAGGAGAATTCCTGGGAAGTACTGGCTAGGATCTGTACTTAGACAGTCTCAACCACGGGGGCATATAAGTTGTCTTCACAGGACTAGAGCCCGAGTTTATTCTCAGGTTGGTTCAGGCTTGGCAGGGACCGTATTGGTACTGTCGTGTCCGTTCCTTTGGCTGTGGTGGAGCTAGATCGGAGATCACCGACCTTGTCGTCGGGGATTTGGCTCTCATAGTTTCGATACGGGGACAGCTTGTCCCATTGCCTTTCATAGAGCCGGGTCGGGACTGTGGGGTCTGCGTCGTTGGCGAGGGGGTCTCAGGAGCTTGGACAGCTAGCTCACCCCGAAAGGCAGCCCCAGGACGGGGATCCAACTCTTGTGTTTTGTCCTAAGCCTATAAGGTATATCTCCCACATTCTTAGCGTGCCTTCGTGGTGTAATGGTCAGCACACTGAGCCGGTATTCAGAGGTCCGTGGTTCGATTCCCGGCGAAGGAATTGCATATTTTTCATGTCTCCTGCTACTAAATAACCTAATGTCTCTACAGTGGCGCCCGAACTAAAAGGGTTGTGGATGATGACTCTCCACACCCAGGATTTGGCGACTAGGTCCCCTAAAACCCTAGTCGCCCTTTAAAAAGGGGAGTATATAAGGTATATCTCCCACATTCTTAGCGTGCCTTCGTGGTGTAATGGTCAGCACACTGAGCCGGTATTTCAGAGGTCCGTGGTTCGATTCCCGGCGAAGGAATTGCATATTTTTCATGTCTCCTGCTACTAAATAACCTAATGTCTCTACAAGCCTGGATAAAATGTGAAGGAAAGCTTTGGAAATTAATTGAAACTCAGAAATACTTTTTAAGTAAGATCTCAGCGTCATAAATTTTATTCAGTTATGAAAATTAATTTTGATGCTTCGATATGTATATCACACTTGTTGTTTCGTTTCACATTATATTGTATTAAGGTACCACAGCATTAAACGTTCATCTCTGTCACAAATCACGATTTCTGAGAATTGCTGTCTTTCTCTGAGCATAAGCTCTTTAATTTATCTTTGAAATTATAACAACGCATTACTTTTCAATTCAACGAGTGAGTGGTTTAAAAACAATTACAGATACTCCTTATGTATATTGTCAAATGGAATTTTTTCAAATATAAGCAAATAATTAATTTTATTTCTTTTGTTCTTTCCTATTATAATAGTTTATTGCTTATCATTACAAAAATTGAGGTAATTAAAATATAAGCGTTTTAATAATATAGTATATAAACATTAATAATAAAATATTTACAACTATTTTTACCTATATTTCTTACATAAACACTAATAATAAAGTATTTAAAACCATTTTTACTTATATTTCTACAAATATTCACATCATTAACGTAATTAATGAAAACTATTTGAAACCAAAATATGATTTGCATTAGTGAATTCTAGTTCAGAATAATGGCCTCTTAGTGTTCTGTATAATATTTGAATAATTTTAAGTTTAAATGTGATAAGATGGTTTTGCAGTCGGGTAAATGAAAATACAATTTATTTTGATTAACCTTTCTTTCCTTAACAAGTCTGTTTGCCATACACTTGATCAAATAATATTCATGTCGACAACTTCTGGCTGATTATCTTCGGTTCGTATTTATTTTCTCCCACGCAATCTCTATGCTATCCAACACGGGAGAACTCTGTATCTCAAGATTAGAACCTTGTACATCTATTCAAAGCCGCCTCAAGAATTCGAAAATCGCCACCATATTATCCTGGGATTGCGACGACACGCGGGAGCCCATAAAATTGCAAGACCATTGAGTTGAGCCTGAGCCGTGGAATCGTGTGCGATGACATCTACTCTAATCTTAAGACTTTTGCTTCGTTCTTTCGTTACCTGAAATAGCATTTGGAAGCCTGCAAGACAGAGTATTGCATTTGTGGGCATGGGGAATATTTCTATATGCTCTGGCGATACGTCTCAGATACTTGGATACTTCGTATTGATATAACATAGCATTCGAAATACAAAATATTTACAATGCAGTTCACTGGTGTGACAAATATGTGCCTTAATAGAGATGCAATTGACTTATAGTTTAACTTCAATTAGCCCACTTTCATCGTATAAAATTGCATTCATTCAAAGAATGCAATTTTTCTGCATTTTCAAAACAGAATGTAGAGAAGCTAGATGTTTAACCAACCCTCATATTTTCCCTCAAACCCCATCTCGGCTTCTCCTAATGTCCTCTTGGTAATTTACGACTTGATTGCAAATGATCAGTATTCGCGAAGTACTGTTATGTAATGAAAAATGTCAACATAAATAATCAAGCCAACTATCATATTCCAGACCTTTTACATCAGCCAGAAGCGTTTAAAAAAGTTGACTTTGTGTCTTGAGGCAGGCAAACGTAGAAATTGCTGGTAAAATGACTGACGACAGTCGGTAATCCTTTCTGTAGTTCTAGTCTTATGTATCTCCCAGTATTCAGTCTGTAATAATTCAGCTTAACGCAATATTGTTATTGTCATTCATGTAAGATAATTCTTGTCTTCTGAGTTATTAAATCCTTATTCAGCTTAAAGCAATATTCCTCACTGCTACTCATGAAAGAAGCCTTGCGGAGTATTTAATATTTTCTCACTTTTAGAAAACGAATCTATCTTCCTGTTAATAATTTCTTTCATTTGATCTCGGAATTTGCCTTGCAATTCCTAGATATTTTCTCATATATTTCATGAGCTATTAAAAGTGAATTGATTTTTTTGTTTGGCAATGGGCTAGGAACGATAACAAAGTAATGAAAAAAACTTTATTGTTTTTATGTTATTTCCTCATGCAAAGGGCTTTGAAAGTAAGAACTAGTTTCATACAATGGGAGAAATGAAAACTTTATATATGAAATTTGCCATAATTTAAAAAATGGCAAAAAATAAACGATTTACCAGATACTGGGGCCTGTGCTGAAAGCGTCTGACTTCTGTATTATCTAGGTAGACTTCTACTATGATGAAACCGCTATAAACACAGAAAACTGATTTTAAACACTACAGTACATATGATATAAATATGGTAAAATTAAACTAAATGATTAACACATTTCGGAGTAAGTTATATTATTCAGATAAAAATGTAACAGGTAAACAATTCGTGGTGAGAGGGAAAATATTCAGCTATGTTTTAAGAACATAATTTTTATTACTCCTGCATTTGATCAAACTATCATTCATCTAGAATGAGAAGAATGAAAAGGATGAATATTATACAATATAAATTATTGTAATGCTTTATGTTGTCGCAAAAATATCGTTCCTTTTGCTTTCTTATACATACTATGAATATTATGGCATAAATATCCGTCTTGTTGGTCCTGATCCTTCCTCTCTTTAACTGCAATCGGAAGTACCAAAAGGGCCCTTTGAAGGTGAAGATCGTATCTCATTTTCAAATAAAATAAGTTTAAATGAAGCGCAGCAAAAAAAAAATGTGTATAATTTGATACGTGTAAAAGGAAGTCAAGTGGTGTCTACATCAGATTGTTTCTCTTCTTTGTTCTGATATTATGGTTTGGTTGAGATTTGAGAAAAGTAAAAATTCATCCTATTTCCTAAACATTTCATGCATCGTAAACCCCAGTGGAAAAACCGATTACTTTGCAAGGCGCTGAAAAATATCTTGTTACTATGCAAAGCTCTGAACAGTAAAAAAACGCAGGTAAACTCCAGTAATAGTGTTCAGCATTCATGTAGTGTCTAAGCCAACCGTATTTCACTAGCTCGCTCTCATAATGCTGACAGGGAATTTTTAAGAAACTTTTAAAATATCTATTCTAGGAAGACACAAGTTTAATTAAGAAGTTTACCTTCTTTTATTTAGAAACCTTGTTCAAACGTTTGTCAGTGAAATCGAGAATATTCCCTACTACAAGACGAAATTTATTGAAAGCATGGAAATTTTATCACTTAAATTTACCTAATGAGCTAGAATGGATAACAAGATCCCAATATCAAATGGTTTGGTAAAACTTAAACCTATTTCCCCTGTCTTGTTTGATGAAGTTTTGCAATACGTTTTATAAAAAGGATCTTTATTTTATAAAATTTTCAAGGTGAAGTAAAATCAAAAGTGTTTCAATCTTATAAGAAAAACATAACGTAAATAACTTAACAAGTAAAAATCAAAACCTGATAACTGTGAGATTTATGTTGAGTACACAAGCAATCATAGTTTTTAAACAGTAGTAAAATTTCTAAATTAAAGAAAATTTTATACTTACGATTCATCTGTTCCATTCATCATAGCCTGCAAAGTTCAATTAATGTGCTTAAATTATATAAATTTACAATTTGATAAACATTACTTAATTACATGCAGAGAACATAGTTACATTTCTCAAACTTCTGTTCTAATTACCCGAATTAATGTACTGCCCGTTTTATTGTTTATATTTAAAATGAAATTTAGCACACATGCTGCTAAAATTTCAATTGTTAATAATATGTTATGCATATATATATATATAGAGAGAGAGAGAGAGCATACTATATAATGTTTTATATAATAACATATAACATTAATATACATATATATATATATAGGTATATACAGGATGTTTCACATTGACTGGAACAAAAGAATAGCATAAGCAGCAGTAAAATAACTTCCGGTTACGAAATCGCCGCAAGAGGCACTGTTAATCAAAATGACGCCATTAATGCAGAAGAAAGCGTATTGTATTTTGGAATATGTCAAAACATCACGTTTATCATCGTTCAAAGACATTTTTGTACAAAATTTGGTAAAGAACCGCCGCATCGTCGCAACATCGAACAGTGGGTAAAGCAATTTCAGAACATGGGCTGCTTGTACAAGAAAAACAGCCCAGGATGAACAACAACCAAAACCGAAGTGGTTGAAAACATTCGTCAAACATTTTTTACGAAGGCACCCAAATCAACGAGTCGCAAGACTTCCGAACTCAATAAGCCTCATGTAATGATGCGGCGTTGTAGGATTTCTCTTACTTTCAATAACTATTATTCTAATTTTGTTATCTTTTCTGAACTTCTCAAATTCTCCTCGCATTTCCTCGATAGGATGCAAATTAAGTTAAGGTAAAAAAGAGTATTTAGAGCATGATTTCGCTAGCCTAGCGTACGCTGCTATTTTGTCTTTTCTGCAATTACTCTCAGTTGCTGATTCGCTTTCTGGCCTTTTAGTTAAAGTCTATTCGCCGGTGTATATTGCTGAGCCAGCTTGTTAGTCTTAAGTATTCTAGCACTACTCTTTACTCTTTAAATTTATTGTTAAATCATTCTGAAGTTTCCACCGCAAGTAGTCGGTGTTATTGTGAACACGAAAGACGTGCATTTTTGTTAAGAATTTGACGAATAAAGGGTTTGTTTTACCCTTCTTCTGTGCTGCTATTATTCACGCCTATGTAAGAAGTCACCAGGTTTCCCAGTAACGTCGCACTAACTGTATGGTAGCAAAGAAGGTTATATCTTATAGCTTGTGTTACGGAAATGTCTGCAATTCTGGCCATACACCTTTCAGATGGTGCAGGCGTAAAAACCTTCCAACAAACCGTTGCATGACGATTTCTGCAGAAATTCTCGAGAAATTCTGGAGCTAGATGGTTTCGCAAACAGACTTATGAATAAAGCTGTTTTCCACGTTCAGTCAAAATTAATCGCCATAATATACGATTTGGGGGCACAGAAAATCCACATGGTGTAATGGAACATGAGTGTGATTCTCTAAAGATGAACGTTATCTGCGCCATTTCCAGAAGTTGTGCATTTACTAAGATATGCTATCAGAATGGTTGTTCCCTAAGATGGACAAAATGTTTTCCGGTTTCTTTATGCAGCAAGACGGTGCTCCATCACACTCTCATAAAACGTAAGCCAGTACATGAACGATAATATACCTTATCGTTGGATTGGGCGTGCTGGGTCAAACGATATGCCATTGCTCTGTTGGCTCACGGAGATCCCCAAATCTAACCCTTTGTGATTTTTTGGGAAGGTGTTTGTTAAAAGCAAAGCGGTCGTGCCACCCGTTTTCCCAGGACTTTACAGCAACTGAAGCAGCACATAAGTGAAGTGCTCGAATTATCAACAAAGGCTATCCTATCGCGAGTATGGCAGGAAATGGACTACAGCATAGGTACTTGTGTGTCACAGGAGGGTCACACATGGAACATCTATAGAAACTTGGATAACTATAGTTTCACTATAAATTTGACTTACCAAAATAGAACAATTACAACCTTCACAGGCATGCTTTCTTTTTGTCCCATTCAATATGAAACACCCTGCATATTATATTTATTATATATTACATTTATTTAAGCAATAATACATATAACATTAATTTATATATACTAATGTTATATGTATAGAATGCAAAATAAATTAAAAAATAATACTTTTAAATATTTATCCTATATTCACTTCTGAATAAAGATATGTAAGAACCAAATATTATATGCACAGTGGTAAACTGCAAGAAAAAAAGGGAAAAAGGTGCCAAACTAAAAATGAATTAAGAAATGTACATTATTCGCTACATCGTCATCAGCGGGTTGGTGCAA
Organism: Stegodyphus mimosarum; assembly: GCA_000611955.2. Taxonomy (NCBI): domain Eukaryota; kingdom Metazoa; phylum Arthropoda; class Arachnida; order Araneae; family Eresidae; genus Stegodyphus; species Stegodyphus mimosarum. Next base: position 1,095,278 of record KK122165.1, read on the forward strand.
AGAAGGAAGTAAATAAATTAACCTGTTTCTGAATCAATAAAGCCCCAAATTAAAGTTTAAAACTTAAAATAATCACAGAAAAATAGTCAAAGTAATCTGTGTCTTTATCAGTCCAACCCTAAAGACCGAAGTAAGTAGGGTTTATGTTTTATGTTTATTGAAGCTTTAATTGCAAAATTACAGCGTCAAAACTCATAAACAAATTTAAAAGCATAAATATACTATTTTTACCATGAGTCCAAAAAACAAAACGGACAAATACTTGCAATCCAACATATGCAAAAACAAAAATATATGTAAATTTTTAAATTTCACATGCCGAGGTAAACACTTTTTAACACATATTTATAGGATCAAAAACGGATAATAGTAATAACTTTTACTTTAAGCTCACCGAGTCCAAATAACACGTGAAACAGAAGTAATCCAACATACGAAAATAATATAAATGAAAATTTGGCGCAAAAAAAAAGAACATACAAATATTCTTTGAAAATTTTATGTCTTTTGAAACTAAAATTTCTGATTCCCCATTTGGGGGAATCAAAACTGTCGAAGGTTTTCACTTGGAATACCACTTCAAACCTTTCCCGTACCCCTACAAATTGTATAAGAAAAGGAGAAATATTAGAAATGGATATTGGAAATTAAATGTTACTTAATTAAAGAGCACTTTTCAAACGTTTTTTTCGATGGTAAATGTAATAAAAGCAAAAAACTTCAGAAATAGTTTTCAAATATTTTAAATTTAGGCCCTTGTATTAATGTAAATGTAGAATTCTTTTCCACTCTACGTTACTTCCCCTTGCATCCTTAGTTTACTCCTGACTTAAAGAAAATCAAGTAAGAATGTGTAGAATTCCAGTAAAATATTCATTACAAACTTTTGTATTTTTTAAGGAATTATCCGTTTGATACGCCTTTTCTCAGTAATCGGAGACAGTGATGTGTCAAACTTTGAAAACATTTTGAAGAAGTTATATTTTGAGATATTTGTGTAACAAAATTCACGAGAACAGCTTTTACAAATCATAAACAAACAATGTGGCTCTACTGCACAACAGGCAAATTAATCAAATGAAAATATGCCATAAAAGAATTAAATAAATCATTTAGATATAACAAAGTAATTGAAATAATTTCCGCTTTTTGATGTTTATGACATAAATAATGGTAGAAACATGCGAAAGAACATAGAATTATAATATTCGCAATTTATTTAATAGTGTGATTAACTGCTGCTGTTAATAAAACTGAACAGATATTAAGAATTTTAACTGAAGTGTAACACAATCGTACTGTTACGGATTTCGTATTTATTTAGCTAATTATTTAGAATTATAATTAAAATTACTTTATTTTCCCGTGCAACGCAGACGATTTTTTAAGAGAAAGCTACGCCGGAAAAGTAAAAAAAGAGCACGTGCATTTTAATATTTAATAAAGAAATATCTCGCAATTGCTGTTGCCATCCACAAAAATCGAGGTTTTCCCAGAATAGTCTAGTGAATAATTAAAAAGCATATAAAAGCCGAATTAAAACACCTCAGCTCAGTTGTACCCGTTTTTAAACATTGTTGAATTACTTTGTGAAAGTTCTTTTCATAGATTTTTTTCGATCTTGACTTATCAGGAGTATGAAAGACAGTATTTCCAGATGGGTGGGAAAATAACATCAAATTACATTCATGCGTCCTGGAACCCGAAAATTTTATTTCGAATTCCTTCTTGAGCATTTCAGTCTGTTAGAGGACTATTTTATTGTTCATTCTCTTCCTACAGTCTGGTCTATCAGCAGCCAAGCGGTAAAACCGTTAACACCAATAGTTTGACCCAGGTACAAATCTGAGCCATGTATCTCCCAATTTGCTTTATATATAACGTGAATACGAGACAGTTTCCATAGAACCTCTTCGAAGATGGTATCCCTTTCCTGATGCAAATAGTTTTGAGGTATTTTATCATAAACTTGATAACAAAAATTATCTATCATATTGAGGGCTAGTATTCAAGTTCCATCAGATGCATTTACCAAATTATTTAAATTTTCTCATTAAAATTCCGACATGTTCCATAGTTTGCTCATGTATCACTTCCTTGTAATTTTGCCCTTAACTCTGCAATGTACTTTAATATAGGAATGCTAAGTCAGAAAGCTTCGTGAAGGAATGTTAAACCATTTAAGTGCTCGTCGCAATTTACAAAGCTCAGAGACCTTCGTTTTATTGCAAAGAAGGCAACTGTTAATTCAAGAAGAAGTGTTCAATATCAGGGAAGTTTATATTTCTTTAACTGAATATGTTAAGGTTTACGAGGCTTATATGCGTTAAAGAGGGAAGTGTTACTTGTGGTATTTATAATGGTAACTGGTATGTAACGTTATGCATAGAAAACCCAGGACAATAAGCATTCAGCTAGCTCGTTTTCTATGATTCCAGCAAAAATATCAAGTTAGAGCTGCTGATCTTCAGTGTCAGGGAGTATGTTGAACTATTTTATCTCTATTAGTGTAGCTTTAAGATATTTTTGATTTTGCATAACAATAATTGGTAGCAAAAGTATGTTTTTTTAGTTATGTGTTGCATATTTAAGGTCCATGCAAACAAATATTTCTTGGTGAATGCTGCACTGGTATTTATTGATATCATTACGTCTAGATCATTACGTCATTGATATCATTACGTCATCTATTGATATCATTACCTAAATTTCAGCGTTATATTTGTATAACCATTATATATACCAGTTAATTAATTGCTGAGGGCTCCATCTATTTCAGTTTCATAAAATTATTTCTTCGAAAGACAGAAATTCACTTAAACATTTTTAACCTCGTCAAGGCAGCTGTCATACATTAACTAAGGTAACACACCGAAGAACAAACGAAGATATTAAAGCAACAAGAATCAGTGTAATTTCGAAGAATTAATTTCGAAGGTTAAATAAATCCTTCTTCTACAAATACAAGAATAAAAATTGACAGAGGAGAAGCATGTCCTTCAACAATAAAAACAGACAGATAGTTTGAAAAAAATGTGAACCAAGAAAAGGAACAAATCTGTCGACATTTGTTGACAAAACGTGAAAAGCTTATGAAATAGTTTCTTTAAAAGCGTACAGCAAAAACGGACTAAAATTGAAATTATTCACTGGGTCTGAAATAGTTTTATGAATGTAAAATGTCTCTAGGAAACCTGATTCGCCAAAGGAAGAGGATTTTGAATAGAAAAAACAATTCTTATCTCATCAGTTCAAAAAATGCATTAGATAATACGTCTAAAAGTGATATCATAAATGTTTCGTCAAATCATGTACACTGAAGAAATATTAAGAGCATTTTTATATTTGAGCTACGTTCTACAGAACTACAGGACAGATTTTAATAAAATTTGATGTGAACATAGGATGATGCAATACAAACAAAATAAACATCCAACAGTTGTAATAGACACGCATGTGCGTGTGTAACACTCATGGAGCCTGAAGGTCTGAAACAGCCGTTGCAGAAGACACAAAAGAAATAGGTTAATAGGGGGTATGATCCGCTCTTACAGCCACACATGCTTCGCAGCATGAGGCCACACTGGATATAAGGCAGTTTATCAGTGCCTGTGGCAATTGGTCCCACTCATTCAGCAACGCTGTTTTCAGTTCCTACATGGTTCTCGGAGGGGGTTGCGAGTTGCAATTGCCCCTAGAGCGTCCCAGATATGCTCTATAGGGTTCAGGTCTGGAGACCTGGCTGGCTAATCAAACCGGCGAATATCCTCACTCTCGAGAAATTCGTCGACCGGAAGAGCTCTATGTGGCCTCGCGTTATCGTCCTGTAAGATGAACTTGGGGCCTACTGCACTCGGAAAAGGCGAACATAGAGTTTCAAGACTCATCCCTATACCTCACACCAGTCACAGAGTCTCTGTCAAAGACGTGGAGAGGTGTGCGGCCATCCACCATGATGCCTGCTTAGACCATTACACTGCCACCGCCATAATTGTTGATTTCGCGGACATTGGAGGGTAGGTAGTGATTCTCTGGCTCTCTCCATATAAAAGTACGACGAGAATCGGTGTTTAGGATGAAACGGGACTCGTCAGTGAAGCGAACGGTCGCCCATTGCTTCGTACTCCAATCACTATGCTGCCTGCACCATGCTAATCGTACTCTCCAGTTCGTAGACGTGAGCGGGACGGAACAGCCGATCTTCTAGCAAACAACCCTCTCTGATTCAGTCTTTTGGAAACAGTCACCCTTGTTACACGGGCTCCTGTGGCTGCATACAGGTCCCGAGAGAGCTGAGAAGCTGTAGCCCCTCTGTAACGCCTCGCTAAAATGGGCAAATAACAATCTTCTCTGGCCATCGTGGCTCTTGGACGACCTTGTCCAAGCTTTCTCTCGATGGATCCAGTATCCTGGAACTGTTTCCATAGCTTACACACAACGCTGGCCGTTAAATTAAACTCTCTGCGTATCTGGACTTGCGATTGGCCTCCCCACAATTCGCCACCTAATTCCATCATCTAAACGTCGGTGGTTACTCATTTTTACTGTTCCTATGTGAATTTAACCGATTGTTACAAGATAACACCAAGAAATTTGCCGAGGCATGCTAACGAACGCAATTTGTCTTACCCTCCATGCACTAATAAAGCCTGTTTTTCTACTGGCTCCGCCTACACGCAAGTGTACGTTTACGTATTTTGCGTATTTGCCATACAAGATTTGCATTTTCGTCTAGAAGCAGTGGTTTTTCCTTCAGTTCAGTTCTTTTCATGTAATTCGATAAAATATGCAAATTCTCTTAATTTACCAGTGTATCTTGATAAAGTAAGCAAAGCCTCAATCATATATTACGAGATTATAAAGGGAAAAAAATGGATAAAATTCTAACGTGTTAAAACAAGAATAAAACAAAACAATATATTGCTTGCAATATGTCCCAAATAAACTTCAGCAGGCGAAAAATTTGCAACACTTTTATTATTGAGGAAAAGAACTGAAAAGATGGCAGAATATTTTACTTTAGAAGAACATCAAGGATTTGTATTCATGTTACCCATGTAGAAAATAACAAAAGCTTTCCTTTAGATAGATGCATTCTTCGAAATTTGAACTCGAAATCGGGATTTTAAACTATTTGTTGTCAGTGGTTTTACTGCTCAGCCGTCGGTAGCATTTTGCAGTTAAAAAACTTTAAAATTAGATTTATTTTGCTAATTGCAACTGCGGTAAAACAGATTACAGATTTGAGAATTATTTACTGCATCTCATCTACATTATAAATTCTATCCACCGTTAGAACGTTTATTATTACGCAAGATGTGTATTATCTGTATCGCGCTAAAGTAGCTACAGTATGAGAAATCGCATCAAAATTATTTTCGGAATTTTTTGCATTCTAACTTAAATTTTCATCAGTTCAGTTTAACTGTCCATTTTAAATAACCGTATGCTAATAAACGATTTATATATATTTCTTTCCCTTCATTCATTATTTTATTGATTCTGTTGCAAGAATCGATCACCTTGGCGACTGTCCAACTTTTCAGAAATGAATTGTTAAAAATTTCCGTTGTTGCCGAAACTCGCTATTTTTATACTATTTTAACTCTCTACGTATCAAATAATAGCAGCTAATTCTTTTACTGTGATATATTTCTAGTCATATATATGTTTACAGAAAACCTGAGAATTCAATGTTGGAAGACATTCCTTTGCTATGATACTATTGTTACTATTCTGGCATGCAGCGAGGAATTCCTATTCCTGCTTTTTCCAAATTCCTGAAAGAGTCCCCACGACATATGAAAAAGTCCGTAAATGTTATTTCTTCAATGAGGTGCAGTTCAAAGGGGGGGAATAAAGCTCTTTGCTTCGGAAAAAAGCCGTGTAAAACAGCGAAACTAGCTGGTAGAAATAGGCAGTAAACGTGCTGCCATCTGTTGGTTGAAAGTGTGATACTAAATCATATGCTTTACTCATTGTTTCAGAGGGCGAAGAGCTCTTTTACTATGCTTCCTTTAACCCTTTTAAGGGCGCGATATTATTTTTATAATTTATAAACTAAAAAACTCTAGAAATTGAATTATATGATCCTAGAGATAAATAATTTATGAATTAGAAAGAACCTACTCTTGCCCATTGATCTGTGGGTGGTGGTCGCATTGTGAAACCCGCGCGCGTACTGAGGTAGTAGGAAAAAAAACTCACCTTTTTCCGTGCGCAATTCCAATAACTAACGAAATTTACGAATTAAAAAAAAATTGTATTTAAAAATTGTATTATATATAAATTTTTAACATTATTTTACAAAGTAAATTGTCAGATAAAATAAAAAATAAACATTTATGTAATTTTTCTATAACAGTGAAAACATAAAACCCTACATAATAACGACGTCCGGATAAATGGATAAAAAACCTTCAGTAAAGTAAGGATTAAAAAAAATCAGGGTTTTTTTGTGAAACAAATTTTTTTGTGTGAAAGCATGTTTGGTTTTTTGGTACATGCATTAGACCCTAATTGCAAGTTTCGCACATGTATCTTGTTCTATGTTTTCCCTTGTGCTACAAAATTAATCGCCGGGATTTGCATTTTACTAGAATATTATATTTATTATTATTATTTAGTCTCTTTCTGTCTGGCACATGAAATTTGTGACTTTTTATGTTAATAAGGGGAGCCTTGATCTTTTTGTCTTTGATAAGGATATTTCGTTTTCTATTCATATTTCGTCCCAAATATTTATAAAATATTTTAAATTTAAATAAAACTTTTACGAGATTTCTATTTTTAGTTATAGCAAAGTATATTTACATTATATTTAAAACATAGAAACAAATTTATAAAATCGCATTACTAGCATAAGAAGCAAGCGCGTTGAGCTCAAAGAAAATTCTCTGGAAATGAAAGACCTTTTCACTGTGCAGGTGCATGCATTGTTTAGTAATAAAATAACTCTGAGGTTTCAAAGCCCCTTATCTATATCCCCGTAAAAGTACACATTCTTACTTGAAAAGCAGCAAACACCATTGTGAAAAGCAGTGGTTTCAATGCGCGACCACTGAGCCTCTAGAGGATTGTGAGCATTGTGACACAATGATGTGACTCAGTTGTCGCGTCCTGAAACCACAAAGCAAAATCTATAAATACCCATTAACATTTACATAGGTTTTTTTATAAATGCAGTATAATTATTGCTATATTTTTATTGTTGCTGATAGAAATAACGATATGCGATGAATAACTTTTGAAATTTAAAGTTAAAGTTTGAAATTTAAAGTTAATAAAAGGAAGTTATTATGTCTCTTAAAAACGAATTTTAAAAGGGCATCCGATTTGAAGTAATAAGACTTAAAAAATGTATGACTGTGCAGTCATTTTGTGTTATATAGAGGTAAAAGATCAGTAATCAATCGTAATAATCGGTTTTCACTCAAAACTTTTGGAAAGAAGATGAGAAAAATATTCGAAAATTGGTGGCTTCAGGGCTCGACCACCGCGCGTCAAAGGGTTTAAAGTCCTCATCTGTGAAGCGTGATAATCTTTGAGCTGCTAGAGTCTGGTGATGAAGAGATGTCCGTGTCCGCAATCTAACGGCGATTTTCAGTATAGGGGAGCACGTAGTCATATGTGTTTGGATGCCAGTGGAAAATTGACATGTATAAGTTGGAATAAAGGTATCTGTAAGGTAGTTAATGTCATGGTGCTAAGATATGAGCTGAGTACTTGTGTTTTTCATGTGGAAAGGGTGAGTGTCTGAGGTAGCAATTTCTGCGCAGAGATGAAATTGCATCGTGTGAAACAATTTTATGGCAAGAGTATGTATGTATTCTTGAATAGTGCTGAGATTGAGGTCTGTGTGTATGGTGTGATTTGGGACGTACCAGGGCGCGTTGACAATCTCCTGCAATAATTCATTTTGCAGAATTTGTAGTCGGTTTAAATTGGTTTTAGCGGCCTACTCCAGATTTGACAAGCATAGAGTAACGCAGGTGGTAGAATCATTTTATAAAGAATGAGTTTATTTTTTATTGATAATTTGCTGCTGCTTCCTAGAAGGGGTCTCATGGTGGCTGCCGTGGCTTTAAATTTTTCTGTTGTATTTGCAAAGTGTTTCCTGAATGTTAGTTTGCAACCTAGTGTGACACCTAGGTATTTAACCTCGGTTACCCACTCGATATCATCGTCAAAAAGAATAGGTAATGGAGGCCTGTAGTTCGTGTTTCCTTTTCGGAAGATGATAGCATTCGATTTTTGGATATTAATGACTAACCGCCAAAGTGTACACCATTGTTCAAGTGTGATTAGGTAGTTTTGCAGTTGTAGTCTGATGTGATTTGTGTGTATTGTCCTGGTAAGAATTGCTGTGTCGTCTACAAAAAGTGCAAGTGAAATATTAGTGTCAGTGGGAATGTCATGTGTGTAGACGTTATAGAGTAGGGGGACCGAGGATGGAGTCCTGGGGGATTCCAGCAAGAATGGGGTGGATGGTGGAGAAACTATTGCCTATTTTTATATGAAATGTTCTGTTATCTAAATAGGAGGCGGGTAGCCTGATCAGATGGTCGGGAAAGTTGAGTTTTATAGTTTTATAGAGGAGGCCGTTGTGCCATACTCTATCAAATGCTTTTGACACACCTAGAAATATGGCACCTGTAGGAACTTTGGCGTTAAGGCCTATTGTAAATAACCGTTAAAGCCTATCGTAAATAATATTTTGTCGTTAAAGTCTATCGTAAATTGAAATTAAAGTCTAATGTAATTTATTACACGTAGTTGATGTGTTGTGCGAAGCATGTAGCAAAATCCGAATTGTACGGCGGGTGTACATGTGTGTGCAGGAATTTTTTTACGTATAAAGTAGTTCCTATAGTTTCGTGGAAAAGTGCTATTTTGATGGGGTTTGGGGAAAACAATTATTGTAGCATTCTTCCAGACGGTAGCAAAATAGGAGAATTTAATAATTTAATTTATTATTTTGGTGATACAGGTTAGCGCATTTACTGGTAAATGTTTAAGGACTTTATTAGGGATACGATCATGCCCTGAGGCTTTCTTGTCTTTTAAAGTAGTAATTTGTTGAGCAATAAGTAGCGGGGTAGCCAGGAATGTGAAGTTAAGCGGGCCGGATGCATTCAGGTAATTTTGCACTGTTGTGCTCACATGTACTCGATACGATTATTATCATAGGGGTAGGGATTTGAGGTGAATGTATCTTGAATAACATCTGCCAATGTGTTTGCTTTGTCAGTGTCGGAGTATGCCATGCCGAAGGGATCATGCAGTGGGAGAATGGGCTTATATGGTTTTATCTTCGGTTGTTAGTGTGTTAAAAAAATTTGTCCATTTTTGATTTTTAAAATTTTGTATGGCACGTTTGATCTGATTTTGCATATTGTTGAGTTCTCGTTTAATTACTGGATCTCTAGTGATTTGCCAGCGCTTGCGAATACGATTTTTAATAATAATTTTATTCCTGATATCTCGCGGGACGGGGAGAAAGCTTTTGTTTATTTGAAAATTATTTGTCGCTGAATGTATTTGATTAGTGAACTTATTTATTTAATTGTCAATATCTTTGCTGTTATTTATGACTAGGTTGTTGGGTATTGTACTGAATGTGATACTGGTGAATTTATTCCAGTTTGTAATTCCAATTGTGTGAAACAGGGAGGGTGGACAAGTGCTAGAATAAATTTTTAGAAGCACCGGGTTATGATCTGATGAAAGTGCGATAAAGGACGAAATATTTTAGTTAAATGGGAAATTATGGCCTGTCATCCTAGTTAAATGGGAAAATGTTAAATCGGAAATTATGGCTATAATGGGAAATTATGGCCTGTTATCCTAGTTAAATGGGAAATTATGGTCAATAATAGTAGATCTATTTAGTGCGAAGTGTGTTTGCTTGTCGGGTGCTAAAATGGTAAAATGATTTTGGCTAATAGTATCAAAGAGCAGATTACCATTGCGATTTCCACGACCAGGGTTCCAACTGGGATGTTTTGCATTATAGTCACCTCCGGCTAGCAAGACTGGGTGGGAGAGTAGGAGATTTTTAAACACTGTGGTATTTAGAATGTTTGTGGGGGGTAGATAAATATTTGTGATGGCTATTGAAGTGTCAGTTAGGTCAACTATTACTGTGGTACTTTCAAAGCTTTGCATGTCGTGTGGCCTATGATGATGAGTTAAATTACTTTCGACATACGTGATGACCCCGCCGCTTGCAGACCAATAACCTAATCACTTAATTCGTCTTTTTTATTGCTTAGTCCATTAGCATTCCAAGTTAGAATACTATAATATCTATTATTATTTCTGCTCGGAGGGTTAAATGTATTGGCAGATTTTTTTTAGTATTCCTGCTATGGCATCTATTTTGTCAAAGACTAAAGTTTTTTGTTTAAAGTTTTTTTATTCCTTGAGATATTTCGCTGAATATTGCTTTGATAGTTTTTAAGCTGGAGAGGTCATCGTTAGATTTTTTATTTTTCTTGCATGTCTGGATTTTGCTGTTCTGTTAGAAGTGGAAAGTCTTCTAATCTGTTATTATTCCAGGGGTTAATTGCCCGTGGGTTACTTGGCTTGAATCTGCCCGTTTTGCTCTTTATTTTTGGCATTACCGGGCAGCCGGAAAATGAAGCTGAGTGCGGGCCTTTGCAATGGCAACACACTGCAAGATCTTCACGGACACAGATATATTCGGGAGTGCATAATAGGGAGCTATGGAAGAACCCTTGACACCTATAACACTGAGGTGGGCCGGGTTCCCCGCGCAGACTTTCCACTGTATCACGGTGGTATCCGATATACGTGAGATCATGAATGTTCTTTTGTCCTTCCCTCAGGAGGTGGATGAGAAAGAGCGGCATCGGTTTGTTCTCCCGCCGATTTCTTAAATTGGTGTTATAGGAGGGTTTAAATCCTTGATTTTGAAGCTCTTGCATAATATCATATTATACTGATGGTCTGTAGGGACAGGAAGACCACGGATAACTATCTTAAGAACTTTCTCTTCTTGAAGCTGATAAGTGTGTGATTTGAGATTTTTTTCCTCTACGACTTTTCTAACGTGGCGATGTGAATCTGCATCTGGAGCATTTACATGTAATTTACTTTTTTTAAGTTTCCCTGTGATACGTTTCCTCGTTTTATGAATGGCTGGGCATGAGTTAAGCTACTGGCGCCAGCTATTGATGAAACAAGGAAACTAAATCTTGTTTCATCAATAAATGGCGCAAGTAGCTTAACTTCTGTCTAGCCATTCTTATCTTATCTTTTCATTAAATCTTATCTCATTTATTTGCGCTTTGGCAGCTGAGGTTGATGGTTAAGTAAAACCATGGAAGCTAGTGAAAATTGCAAATGTTACGCTGATTTTTCTTTTGTATGACTTTTAAGTTAATGCTTGTTCGGCGTGTTATTTTAATCTAAGAAAGTCTTCGATAGCTAATCACTGTGGGAAATTTAATCATAATTTTGACGTTGGGTCTGAAAAAATTATTTCGGAACTTCATTAATGAACTGGATTTTCTTGTAGTTCTTCACATTCACAAAGATTTATCTTGGTTGTTAATGATGCCATTCTATTAACTTGATATTTCAATTGTCATTACTATTCTGCTGATAAATGACGTTATCGTTTTGGGTGTTAATACAACCGTGGCTTTCCCTTTGTTGTAGATTTCTTTTCTCGGGATGAAGAACGATCTGCACCTGTTTGCTCAGTGACCGAAAAAGTGTTAAAATGGGGAACTTATGATGAGAGTCAGAATTAAATTGTGGTTAATGAAGTGCATTTATTCAATACAGAAACTCCTAAATTATAAAAATTTTATTCTATGTATTTTGAAATCTAATAATAGGGGTCTGAAAATTAATCAAACATTTAAGATATAATTTACTTTTATTTGAAGCAAATATTGAAGTAATTTGTCTACTTTGCTACGTATAAATTTAATAACAATATTTCTATATTAGTAAAATTTCTTACTGTAGGTCGAAGGTAAACAGGCCATCTTAACCAGTCTTTGTCATATCTCTCCTGAACAGCAAAATGGTATGTAATTTTTCTGAAATGAAATACTATGTTAGTACATGAAATTCTGTAGTATATCTTTAAATGTATATTAGGAAATCGCAGCTTTTTGTTTTGTTCACTTCCAACGATATGAATGTAAGGGAATTCGTAAAGCAAGAAGTATATTTGTATGAATCTTATATACCTCTTAAGGAATGCGTGCCTAGAAAGTAAAAAGCAGAAAGATAAACCCATTTAAAGTGGTAGACAAAAATGAAAGAAAGAGATAGACTTATCTAAAGAAATTTCAATCTAGGAGTCGTGGTAGTATTTGAGGTCAACATACAAGACAGTTTCTTTATCGATCAGTGTTTTCTAGCGAAATTTAGGCAAATACTCGCTATCTCCAATTGCGAACATTCTTTAGAAAGTCAGTCAGTTCAGTAGGGGTCTTAAATGAGCAGTTGGTATGGAGACTTAACTGTTGTCTTGGACATGATTCTTTTTTTTTCTTTACATCTTTCATTGCTACTTTTTCTTTTTAACTCTATGAACTGCATCAGCTACCGACGTTTTCTCCGCACATTATTCTCATACTTGGCTAAATAATGAGCTTCCAAACTGTAGCAACATCCAAAACTTAACAAAAGAAGATAGTCAATCATTAACGCATGTAATCTTACGGAAAAGGCAAAACCCTGACGGACAGAATATCAAGAATGTACTTTATCTCTTTCCACAGTGTCGAAAGCAGTATTTCATGAAGACGAGGAACTCAGTCCTGTACAACAATGAATTTCAAATAAGTTTATTTTCCTTAAGGTAGATAGAGTGAAATTCTACCTTCAGACATTAGGGTTTCTGTGGAAGGAGAAACTATGATACAGTACAAAGTCCGAGATCCAGACTCGTCGGCGATTCCGGATTTGCGATTTAAAAACAGTAAGAGGGCATGTAGAAATTTTTTGCGCTAATATTTTTTCTCTTTAATTCGGTGGACAGACATAATTTCCTGTTCAGTTACAAAGTTCCATTGTTAAGTCCTATAATTTCTGTTTTAAGAATTCCAACTAACTCGTGAATCCCAAGTTTTCCGTTTTCAGTTACTTCTTTGTCACTTTCTTTAGTATCGGTAGCGGTATTTTCTGGATCTCAAATCATAACTACAGATTTCGCCGTCCGTTACTTGATTTATGATTGGGGTATTGTCATCGCAGTGAAAAACTTCTGTTAAACCATCTTCATTTATTACCACTTCTCCACATTTCTTTACAAAATCCTTTAATTGGAAAATTTCACCTTTTGGTTTGCGATATCCCAAATCTTTCAAATTCACTGCTATCATCTTGATCATCCTTGCCATGAAATATGGTAGCTGGCCGTAAATTATGCCAAGCATTTTTTAAAGTATCTGGAGACACATCCCCCCACGATCTTGCGATGCTCTATACACCAGATTTTATGCTAAAATATTTCAAAAATTCTTCAGTAGTCTTGCTATTATTCAGAAAATTTAACATGGATTTTACAAATGCTACTTCATATTTACATTTCAGTGCGCTCACTATTCCGATATCCATACACTGAGTGATGGATGTACAATTTGGAGGAAAGAATAACATGGATACATTTTTTTTCGCTAAAACTTAAAGTGAAGTATGAGCCATACGATTGTTTAAAATCAGAATTATTTTTGCGTTATCAAGAAAACCAACAGAATTTAAATGTTGCCGAGCATCGGGTATGAAATGATTTTCAAACTAATCATTCATTAACGCTTGTGTCATCCGTGCTCTTTTACTTGCAGGATAAATAACGGGGAAATTTTTACTCCTTTAAATATTCGAGGTCGTGTATTTTTTCCGATTACGAAAAGTTTGCGCTTGTGCTTTCCTGCAGCATTTGCGTATGCTAAAGTTCTTAGCTTTCCTTTGGAATCTTTGACACCAGTTGGAGAGGTTGCCAAGGTATTTTGCCAGAAAAGACCAGTTTCAACAGCATTATAAATTTGTTCTGGAGATAATTTTTTACAATTAATGAGTTCAATGAATTCATCTGAAAATTGTTTAGCAGCTTCAGTGTTAACGGAAGCGTATTCACCTGAAATTGTTAATTGCCTTACACTATGGCGATTTTTATATTTGGTTAATAAGCCTGACGAATATGTTCACTCAGTTTTTAGGTTCATTTCTTTGTGAAATATATTAGCTTGAGCCATTAGCATTGGACCCGTCAATAGCACGCCCTCACTTTCACGCTGTCTGACCCATTCAGGCATTACTTTGTCATAGTCTTCACTTTTAGCATAACAAATAATTTTTCTGTTATTCATAGCGATTGGGGTTTTGGAATCCACAAAAAATTCAAAAATCTCCTTTTTTGTGTTTTCTTATGTCATAAACAGTTTACTTCCCAATGCCATAACTCTTCGCATAATGTTGAGGCTGATATATCTTTATCCAGCTTTTTGCAGCAATTTCACGTTTTGTTTAATGGACATCGAAACATGCTTTCGCCTTGTAGATTCTGTTGCAGCTCCAGAATTAGAAATTCTACTCGACATAATCGAAAATTCAAACTTTAATTTTCATAAAATTGCTGTAATAATAACAACTTGCAAAAAATAATAAGCCTGATCAAATCAGAAAGTTGAGGAACAACACAATCTGCTATATTAACTAAAATTCCTTTGGAATCAGTAAAGTATAATTTTAGCCTAGCTTATTACAGTCCGTTATACATTATTGGCTATGTATCCATGAGATTGGGGACGAAAGACAAGTTCTTCCGCGAAATTTTGTCTTGTGTCCATCGCGCACTGCGACAATTAAGTCTGGATTGTCTTAGTTTAGTTATTTAATTTACTTACGTCTATCTTTTGCATATTCTTAAGGCTTATCTGAGTCCTGAATAAATAAATTCCCACATATACTGAAGGCTTATCGAGGGCCGGCGCTAAATATTTTTCCGCCTGATGCAGTCTGTGCCGGTCCTGAATTCTGCTACTATGTGACTAAGTTTTTCCCGCCCCTAAATTTTGGATCCCAGTGCTTTCCTTAAAGTTTTAAAAATTGTTTCATCTCTTAATTTTGTTGCTGGATGCTTCTCTAAATTAAAAAAATTTTGCCTTTCCTAAATTCTGCCACTTGGTGCAGCCATACTAGCTCTTGCACCGATTCTGAGTTTATGCGAATAACAAATCAGTCATTCTTAATTCAAGTAAGACTAAATCTTTTGGTCTCTGAGTATCATTAGCAAAATCTATTTTTAGCATGTGAAGAAAATTTTTTTTTAAATCTTTTCTTGTCAACATTTCTCAGAGCGTTTAACTTAAATCTGCAATCATTGCCAAGCGTAAATGTCAACATAAAAGGTTACCATACTCTTCGTTATTCTTTTATATTATTACTAATAATAATAAATAGATAAAAAAGATGTTTGGAAATCGCTGCCTTAGTCATTATTGAAGTTGGCGTGAGGAATATAAAATATACTTGAGGGCATTGCAGGTGTAAAATCAACGATGTTCCTATGTAGAATGTTTCCGTCTGAGTTGTATGCCAAGCAGATACTCGGTTACGGAGCCAAATTATTGATCACACAAATTTATTATTATTGTTTAATTATTCAAGTCATTTTTTCTTCAATAAAAAAGCATTTATTTAGTGCTGAAGTGAAATGAAGTATTGGGACTCTCCACATGCTTTATTATGGGGGCAAAAAAATCAAGTGCACATGCGTAAAGCATACAAAAAAAAAATGGTGGTGGTGGTTTTGAGGTTCGGATTTTAGATCATTCCGGATATTGGGCGTCCGAATCTCAGACTTTGTACTGTAATATGATTTAACTTTCACAAGCATTTAGGTTTAAACTCATTCTTATCCTTTGTTTCTTGGCTCTTCAAGATACTCACACCATTCACTCAGAAGTTCATACAAACTGATTGGCAAGTGGCGCTGTAGAAAGTTTAACCGAATTCAGTAAGTACTAAGAAATTTAACCTCTCACTACAACTTTTGTGCCTCGCGGATTAGAATTTGGGCATTATTATAATCTCACTATAATTTTAGCAAACACACAAGCAGCCTGTTGTTATAAAGATTGGAGACAAAAATCTCTGTTTTAAATTGCTATCCTTTTAATTATTAACATTCACATGGCTAATAAAGCTTATATTTAGTTTTACCTATGAGTTTTATCTTATGCTTTACAGTTGCACAGTACAAAAGACGATAACTGGCCGACGTTGGATGTAACTTCTGCGGATGGCCGTTAGATTGGTTTGGTTTTAAGTGATTACGGCAAGCCTCGAGGGCCTATCTGCCTATGGGGATGGATTCTTTCGTCGAGGACGTACACACGTTATACATGGGGAAAACCACGAAAACGCTCATTTAGCCAGACCGTCCTCGGTATTCTAAACTCGGACCGAACTACCCGAGGCTTTGCCGCTCTATCGCTGGGGGACATGGATATTCGTTAGATTTTGGAGACAAGCACTGTTGTTCTTAATTATTTTAAACCACAAAAGTTAAAATGGTGATTAAAATTAAAATGGAATTAACAAATTTTTTCAATGTAAGTAAACTACAAAAAGATAAGCGTCAAATATTTCAATAAATTATTCTAAGCTTTAACATGGCGAAACCCACGAAAATGAGTCAATTTCTCTTAAAAAGAAAGAAACAGTTTCTCTTAGAAAGTCCTCCACAGAGGCATCTCTCATCTTTAGGCAGATAGCCCTCGGATGCTTAATATAATTAAACAATTCAAACCAAACCGAAGATTTTGTCTTCGTGAGGAATGACGCCTTTTTTTTAAAAAGAAGACGGAAGATAAGCAGCGCAAAATGCTGCCAGAAATGTTTTGGTAATTATAATAATATATACTATTTCCTTTAACTTAATTTGAATTAAAAACATATATTAAAATTGGAAATTTTTCGTATTTATTTTACTCTGAATGTATCAGAAGTAATATTATTCACAAAATGGCATATGCTAAAATCAGCCAGTTCTGGTTTTTAGGAAAACGGATGGTCTAGCTATGAAAACAGTGGTGTATACGAAATTACTGAGGTACAGTTACTGATGTTAATAGTAACCCAAGTTACTTAGGGAGCAGACGATTTTATTGCTTTTGGTGTTTTGACCACTGCTTAATACATAATTATAATAATATTCTTTCTTTTATTGGCATCTTATTCTAATGGAATTGTTTCTTTATTTAACTTCATAATGATGAAAATATAGAAATAATGTGTTGTAGAATCATACGCGAAAGTTTTATTCGATCAAATTCTTAACTTTGTGCTCATAAATATGTTCTTTCTTGAATCAAGAACATCGCCTTATGATTAAGATCAAATTTGCTAGCTTTAAAAAAGGAGTGTTGGAACTCCCTATACCGACAATGTTAAATTGGCCATTTTCAATGCACCTTTTCTCAAAATCTGCTGTAGATACACTCTTGAAATTTTTTGTGCCATTAAAGTACATCTATCTGATTATACTGAAATGAACTTTTGAACTTTTTGAATTTTAGACTAATTTATAGAATATTTTATTAGGCATAGTAAAATTTAGCACATTTCCCACACAAAAAAAATTGTGAAATTTTTTTCCTTAGTTTATCATAAAAAGCTCATTTCGATAAATATTAGGAAATATTATAAATAAGCCATAAAAATTTTAGGTACCTAAGAGCATTAGTTCCTGAGAAAAAGTACATCAAGTATAAAAAAATCACGTTTGGAGAAAAATGCGTTTTTATGTAAAAAATCCTCATTTATCAAAGCGATCGATGATAAAATAAAACTAAAGTATGGTATTTTTAGAAAGCTAAAAGTGTAGAGAATTTGAAAATGCAAAAATCCCAAATCACTATTTTTTGAAGATTTTTAGCTTCCACACCCCTTTTAATAGCGATACATTGATTTATACATCTACTTATTATACTTCTTAATTATTATGTTTTTTTCCTTATTATGGGGAGATAGTTAAAGAAATGTTTATAGTCATTAATTTCGATTCATTGGATAGAAATGATATGTGATCTGAAATCATGTAATTCTTTCTTGTCAAATTAATTGTAGACATCACGAAAACAGATCCTCAGGATACAAAACTGAAGCTGCCTACACAGATTTTGCCGAGAATCCAATTTTTATTTATAATCTGACGATGGAGCTTCATATTTCTATTTTAACGAAATTCAAATTCAACTGACTTTTCAAGTGGAGGTCAAGTCACATTTCAAGTCTGAACTGATTTTCACGTCACAGAAAGAACGTTTTTAAATTTTTGAATTCAGTCTCTCCTAGTCGAAACCCACTCGAATATGGGGAACAGTGAAAGTATAATACGTGTGTAAAGACATTCCTAAGCACACGCGAAACGAATTAAGAGACAAGCCTTAAGATAGCAAGCGAGGCTCCTTAAAGTCCAAAACTGGATTTTTTCACTCCCCCAAAAAATTGAAGACGTGTAACTTCTCTCTTTTTATGAACTTTTATCAACATTGTGTTTAAGATCTTGGTCAATGAACAATTTTGGACAAAACATGGATGAATTAATATCTTTGCCAAAGGACAAAATGAAGGAAAGTTATCAATTCATGAAGTGATATGAAAAGAAGGAAAACATGATAGGAGTGAAATGATCAATCGAATTGGTGAAACCACTTGATCAATTTTCATACAGAGATGGCAAGAATACGTCCTCCGATGTGGTAAAGCTCTTATACAGTCTCTTTTGCCAACTGCATACTATTTAGTAAAATAAACACAAATTTTATAATGCCTTAGTTCAATCAATGTTACATCGACACACTTAAAAGAAGTTGCTTTCACAGAAATTTGCATATTTGACTAAGTTTTAAAAAAGTCATGAATAAATTTATATATAAATAATGGGGGCAAGAGAACAGGTAAAATATAATACATACTGGCATTCCTCTTTGCACTTAGAAATACAGTTACGATGTTCATCATCAAATTCAATACTGTCAGGAAAATCATCTGTCAAAGATAAAGTTAAGAAAGAAGGTAAAATAAAAAATAAATCAATAAAAATTTTAAAAAACTCTGAAAGAATTCAGACTTTAATGGTCATCAAAAGGAATCGTTTGAGTTTAATTTGGTTTATCAGTAGAGATTATCAGGAGAAATGGGCCAAGTCAAGTAGAGAAACATTTTAAAGAATACTAGATAAATATACATTTAGAGTGGCATGGGAATGTTCTACATCCTCAGTATACTTGAAAAGTGAAAGAAATGCATAACGTAATTCTTCAAAATTATTTAATGTTTCGAATTAGATATATCATGAATTAAATGCATTTTTACTTAAATTGATCAAATTAAAAAGAAAAAATCATATTCTTAAGAACTGCATCTATTGCTTTTAGATAAATGATCTATTGCTTCAAAGATACACTCACGTTTGTGAAAATTGCAACACCAAGAAGGAATCGTCATAATTGAATGCAATTTAATACACAGTTGAGTGGTAGTGGTACAAATAAATGATTAAATGTTCAAAGCAAACAAACATGAACAAGAGATCAGAATCAGTATTTTGTGTGGCCACCACGCGCCGCAATAAGTGCTGCTACACGACGTGGCATGGAGTCAAACAAAGTTTGAATGTCTGACTGAGGAAGAGCATTCCATATCGTTTGTACGCGTACCCAAAGTTCGTCTGCAGACGCAACAGGACGAGGATCACGAGCAAGACGCCGACCAATGACATCCCACACATGTTCAATTGGCGACATATCCGGGGAACACGCAGGCCAAGGAAGAAGCTGTACCTGCTGCGCTGCAAAGAAGGATTTAACAATCCGAGCAGTATGAGGGCGGGCATTGTCCTGTTGAAATACAGCGCCTGGCAAGCTTTGAAGGAAGGGAACAGCTTCGGGCTGTAGAACTTCACGGATATACCGGTTGCTGTTCAGATTGCCCACAATTCGTAGCAATTGAGATCGTCTATGATATGCTATGGCGCCCCAGACCATAACTCCGGGTGTTCGTCCACTGTGGCGTTCGATAATGCACTCCGGAAGGTGGCGTTCACCGGCATAGCGTCTGACACGAATGCGGCCATCATGGTACCACAAATTAAAGCGGGATTCGTCAGAAAACACGACATGCTGCCAATCAGCACGCCAGTCTCTATGCTGATTGGCCCATTGTAGCCGCAGGCGGCGATGGTCGTGCGTTAGGGGGATCCTGTATAAAGGAGTCCGTGCGCGCAGTCCACACTGCAGCAGACGTCTACGAATTGATGAAGCACACAATGAAACACCTGTAGCTATTGACCACAGTGCTGCCAATTGTCTAGAGGAAGCTGTACGGTCCGTCCGCGCCATGCGGACCAGGTGTCTATCATCGCGAGCTGACGTCACATTTCGGGGTCCACTCCCGGATTTCCGAGTTGTCCGACACTCGTCCGTCCACTGCTTCCAAACGCGCATCACTGTGCTGCTGTTACGCTGCACACGAGAGGCTACTGCACGATACGACAATCCAGCTTCACGAAGGCCGATGATTCTCCCTCGTTCAAACTCTGTAAGTTGTTCAAATCTCGCTCTCTTTCGTCGACGAGGCATAAGTACAGATTAAGTTAACGTTTACCACTAGCAGATAACCACCGATAACCATACACGCCTCGCTACAGCCGTCTATTTATTCGGATCCATCAGCCGTTCAGAGGGCGCTGCTCAGCATACGCATGCGCTACGGATTTGCAATTCTAATCATTTGCATATCATGCGCTACTTTGCATTTCCTGAAAATTTCAGCTCACTCGCGTAAGTCCTTCATGGTGTTGCAATTTTCACAAACGTGAGTGTAAATATCTTGCATTTTGCCGAATGGCAACATACTTGAATGAAAAGTGAAATAACGCATTGACACAGGACGGCATTTAAAGTGATTCAACTCAGAATCATGTTTTGAAACTAACAGCCTCTCTGGGCTAAAATTGCTGAGCATCAGAAATATACACTGGAAAAAACTTTTCCATTTGATATTATCATTTCAGATGAAATGAAAATGAAAAAATTCTGACCAAATTTCAAAGGTAAACCATTCAGTTAGTTAAATGATGAACCGAGATTTAGTTTTTTTTTTAAACTTAAATAGCAAAACAAACAAAAATAGTTTGTAGAAAGCTTGAAGTTACAAGACATAAACCCGATGCAATTTGAAATCAACATTTTCCAATACACCAAAAGTTAAGGAACAGCATGTTTTTGGTTTCTAATTTGAGAATGAAGCAACATAGAAACAAGAAATTTAGAAAACATGTTCACTATAACAATTGTTTTACGAATGTGACGTAGATTGCTTCTTAAGAGCAACGTAAACATGAATTATAACAAAAAAATGCACTCTTAGCAGAGAAATCCACTCTTGGTGAAGCAGTATATCACAGTTTTTCGAGGAAAAATGTGGTGGTAACATTATAAAAATCCGTTGTAATTAGGAATATCTTTACCCCTAGCTGCAATGCATTGACGGCAGTCACGTTCCATGCTGTCAATTAAGTTGTCAGTCAACGAAATAGTAAGCAACAATCAGACACGCAGTAATCCTTGCTCAGGCTCATCTAACGCCTTGGAGAGGATTTAAAGCAGCAACCTATCTCCCAAAAATGCTATATTGCATTCAGGTCCGGGGATTGAGCTGGCCATTTCGCTCTCTCCACATCGTGACCCTCAAGATATTCTTCATCAACCCGAGGTCGATGCGGTCGCGCATTGTCATACATCAGAAGAAATCCAGGACCAATAGCAGTGGCATATGGGCAGATATATTGATCAAGGATCTCGTCTCGATATCTCATACCGGTCAAAGTTCCTTCATAGAACACATGGAAGTCAGTGTGACCACCAAGAAAGATCCCGCCTCAAACCATTGTTCCACCACTTCTGTAACTGTGTCATTTCACAATGTGGGATTGTTTGTGTTTGGTGCGTTGTTCCCTACAGATCAGCTGACGGCCTGAATCACTCTCCCATGTGAACCTGGACTCGTTTGTGAAGGGAACGGAAGCTCATTGTTGAGTAGTCCAGAAGACATGCTCTTCTGCCCAACATAAACGGGGAGCTCTGTGTCCTTGGGGCAAGGGGACACAAGCAACTGGATGTCCTTCCTGCAGACTTATACTGTGCAGGCGTCTGCGCACTGTAGTAGCTGAGTTTCTTGTTCCTGTTGCTGTTAAATGATCTGCCATGAGCTAAGGCATAGTAATGTGACTCCTCCTTCGAGACGAAAGAGCTAAATAATGGTCTCCCGTAGGTGATGTAACTTCTTGGTCTGCCTGGAACATGTCATCTATACACAGAATCATCGGATTCAAACTGATCCATAGTCACTGTACTACGCTGCAACAGACACTGAGACATTTAGTAGTATCAGCTTGTGACATCCCCATTTCCATCCATCGGATCGCCCGTTACCTCAACAAGTCGGGCAAACGACATCTCCTGGACATTGATAGACTCTCCTGGATATTGTCAACGAAATTGTTAATAACAATTAAAGATCAACACTCGCAAACAAAACTTACCATTTCTGCACATATTTCTGCATAGGTAAATGAAAGTGACAGGTTTCTATAAAATGAAAGTTAGTGTTTCTGCATATATTTTCGTTATATATACCTCGTTATTGTCATGTCATACTTCGTTAGTGTCGTGCCTATATACTTCGTTACTCTTATGCATCTAAATTGTGAATTTAAATGTTACTTACATTTTTGTAATGGTGAGCTTTGAAAAGTATGATGTTCCTTAACTTTTGGAGGGAAGTGTACTTTACTGACAGAAGGAGCTGACGAATTTGGAATCGCCAATTTTGATTATGCACATTTATGATAAAATCGGAAACGACCTTTTAGTAGATAACCGCATTTCACTCTGTTGTCTGCACAATGAACAAACCTAAAGCGACTCCAAAAATTAAGATATACCTAACTTTTTATTGTTAAATATGATAAAAATTTATTTATAATCTTAAAATTTCATTTATAGTTTTCAAACCAAATTTTTAATTTCATTTATAATTTTCAAAGCAAATAAATAGTCATTAATAAGAACAGAGGTGTTTTTATTTCAAACATTTAGTGAATAGTTTCATTTCTGACAATAATACAGAAAGTTAAAAGAAAAGTCCTTGAAAATAGAATCACATGTAACATTTTGAAGATTTTTGTCGCATTCTTTTTTCAGATCACGTTCCAAATAAATTCGTTACGTTTATAATTTTATGTTGCTGCACAGAGATTTCGAGTATGGACCACAGATTTTCAGTGACACTGATGTCTGGAGAAAAGTATAAAGTGGCTGCGTACAATAACAAATACACACCATTTTCGTATTATGACATATTTCACATTTAAAGGTCCTTGTCTTGCTGAAAGGTTAAATTTGCACATAAACCTGACTTAACAGTCCTTCCCTTTAAATTCTTTCTGTGTATATTGAAATCCATCTATATACACAAGCTCGTATAATTCATAATACCATCTATATAAACAAGTTTTCTAGCTCCTTTTTCGGCCATACAACTCAAAACCATACTTTACCATTCGTCGTAAATGTGCAGGACTGACAATTGTATTTAGTTTTTTCCAAACAACGCAATGACCATCTCTGCCAAAATATTAAATTTGGTTTCATGCTTGAAAATAACTTTTCTCCAAAACTTTCGTGTCTCTAACTGATCCGATTTAGCAAACTCTAAACACTTTCTTTAATTCTGCAAACTTATGAATAGTTTCTTTCTTGCTAATCTACTGTTATAATCACCTTTTCTGGCGACATTTCTCACGGTTTGAGCAGAAATACGCTTACCAGAGATTGCATAGGTTTCTACAACAAGTTTAGTGTCACTTAGTTTGGCATCGAACTTGAGTTTTTCTCAATATTTTTCTATTTGCAAACGTGCATAAATTTCTTTCCAATCCTTTTCCACTTTATCTTCGAGCAATCTCTCTTGTAATTTTCAATTATTTTCTGAGCTCAGACGTGACTTCATTCTACAATTTTTACGACTTCATGATGCGATATGCAATTCTTTGATAACTATTAGCAAACTTTCTCCCATCAATACTTATTTTTTTCCCAATTTTAATATTTTCTTCTAAAATCACAGATTGAAGTATAACAAAAAGGCTGTGTTGAAAAATGAACACTAGTTATCTGCAGTGATGATACGAAATTTTTCGTCAAGTCTGCAGCTTTAAAAACAAGGGTAGTCAAATATATTTTTTCAGAAATGTATTCTTAGTTTTCTTTTTATCTTAAAGTTTGCTTAATAACGTTCTTACATTTCATAAAGGAACACATTTTTACGTAATGTTTTTACCTCTACGTATAGACAATCGAATGCACGTTTAGGTATAATCATAAAATTTTGCGTATTTTGTGTTCTTTGCTTACTATATGAAGTACAGAAAATTTCTAAAGAAGGAAGTGTATATCAGCATTGGAGCATTCTAAATCTAATTGGGCACTGATACTCGCCAGCGGAAAGAATTTTGTATGATCATAGCAGCGAGGGACAAAACACATCTTTTTCGTGCATTTTTATGTAAAACATTTCTATATTAATTTCGAGGTGAAGAAGTATTGTAATCGCGAAAAATTTCTGGTACCATATTTCAACGAAAATATCTATTTTGACCTCGATCGAATGCAATTTAATGATGTTTTTGAGCAACATCCGTACGTAAGGACAGAATAAAGAACTCTTTTTCCCCAAAAAATTTAGAAAACTGATTTAAAATGGATTCTGAACAGATTTTTTCGTGGCGTCTGTGCGTACGTATGTATATATGTATCTCGCATAACTCAAACACGCGTAGCCTCAGAACGTTGAAATTTTGTATATAAGGCTGCTATAATATACAGGTGTGCACCTCGCATTTTGGTTGCAATCGGCCACAACAAAAGTATATAAATATATGTATATATATATATATATATCCACTCTGTTAAGTAAGCTCAGTAAGCTCAGTTTCTTTATTCTTATAAATTTGTAAATCGTAAATTTTTTGCTTAAAAATGATTGAATTATGTTGCTCTTATCTTTCGGTTAAGATTTTTATGTCTTTAGTTAACCTGCATGCAATTGTGGAATTATCAACAATTTAAAAGTTTTTTTAAGTGAGGCTAAGCCTAATGTTTGGTTACAATTGCGGCCATATTTGTTTACATTTGAAACTTAGCAGAATAGTGGCTTTGTTGCCAATCTAGAGAAACTAAGCTTCGCAACAGCAAAGCAACGTCTTCTTTCATCATTGCGAATTATTCATTACTGTGAAAGAAGTTATTAGCTGGTTTTTGCGTACAAATTGTAATTTTAGTTGTAAAAACTGTTCTTTTAATTGTTTTAACTGGACTTGGTGTTTTATGTTTTTCTATATTTTTAAATTTTTAATGAAAACATTTTGAATTTTTATATATTTCGCCTTACCGCGAAGTGAGAATTGAATTAATTAGTAGCTCATGCGCATCAAAGCTGTATGTAAGTAAAGCGTCGACACTTCAAAGGGAAAAATTACGCTTCGTAACGACAGCAGCGCTCGTAGCGGTGGCGATGTGGAAACACAATCAGTAAAACTGCGCATGCTCCTTTTCTTTTCAGTCATTGGTTGTTTTGATTTGGTTGTTTGTTTGATTCTACTGAAATCTTGTTAGCTTCTAACGTGCTTTGGTTGTGTTACTTATTAATTTTGTACTTTCTAATTATAAAAGGCTCTTTTCAGAACCAATTCTTTTTTTTTTAATTTTCTCTAATGGCGTATCGATACTGCGGATTAAGGATTGTGAGAGTAAGATTTCGTCGAAATCTGATGGAATACATTTCTACACGTTTTCTTGAGACGATGCGTACTTATGGAAATAATAAAGAAGAGTTTTAAGGAAGTAATAAAGATGAGTTTTAGGATATGTATTGTTGAAATTAAAGGTAAAAAAATCTGATAATTAAAAGAATTATTCCCTTATATTTTGTAATAATGCAGGTACAAGTTTTAAATAATATTTTAAAAAATTTCTTTTTTTTTATTCCCTTTCAGAAATATTCATAGAAAGTTATGTACTATTTCATGTATTTCACTATTAAAATAAAAAGAGCGCTAATTTGAAATGGACCGAATTGAGCATTAATTACAAATTGACTTCGATTTTTTTCATTTGAAAGATGCCTCAGAAGCTAAAAGTCATGTCATATTTGAGAAAGTATTTTAGGTAGAAGCTCTGTAAGTGGAGAAGAAATAATGCATAATTTTAATGTTAATAACAATAAACTTTGCTTAAAAATGTATTCTTTTCGCATACTTAAAACTCTAAAATACTGTACAAATAGAAAATATATGCATTTATATATATAATTACTACGCAATTGCAAAATATTTACATCCAATCGTGTCAAAACTCATTGCGGCCTCTCCATCTTACTTCCAACCTCCATGACGTCACTGCAGGGGAAAGGAAGAGGGGAAGAGATTTAGTTTACATCGCCACCACTGCAGTGGATTGGCGCTGCAATTTGGCGTCATGTTATAGTATGGAAGTGCCGACGCTTTACTTACATACAGCTTTGACGCGCATTAGGTAAGCGGCGCTGAATCGTCTGTGAAAAACTCTTTCTTTTTTAATTGTTTAATTTCTTTTGTACATCGTCTTAGATTTATTATAATATTTGAACAGAACTTGTGGTAATTCTTCGGATGCTATAATTTTTCGCGCTATGAGTTATAAAATGAATGAGATGTAACGCTGTTATGTGAATTAGCGCCGAAGTGTGGCTATGGTAAATAAATATACAGAACGCATTAAGAGTGCATTTACTCCAGTAGGAATGCATTTATTCGCATTGTGGTTTATGCGCTATCGACGAAGTAGATTTGATTCAAAATTCGCTAACTGTTTATATAATGTGTTTAAATGAAATGCAGGAAAGTTGCGTATAATTTAATATTCCATAGAAGGAAGTCATGTGGTGTACACATCAGATTTTTTTCAATATATGATCACTGTATTCTAATGAACTTATTATTATTATTTATCAATGTAACCAAGTTTATTTCATTGGATGCCCGAAAGCTACGTGGAATGCTGGAATTCAAATACAGCGCTGTTATGTAATTAAGCTCCACTGAATGGCATTGCCCTCCACCTGAATGTCATTATCTTCTCTGCTAGAATGGATGAATTATATTGAATCAAATGTAATAATGAAATACAGGTACAATAGGCACGTGCAACTTCATAGGAAAGCAATAAGCACCAGTTTGTACAGTTTGCAAAGCCTTTTGATTAGCTCTACCTAAGCATGTCCAGACAGGGCAGGCATAACAAAACACTAAGCATAGAATGGATTTATAAATGAGTAATAGCAATAACAAAATGGCTATTTCGAACCATTAAGGGGAAGAGTTTGGCTTTACAAGCTCGAAATTTATTGATAATAGATGTAGATCTGTGGAGTTTATATCTGTCAAATAGTGAGAATCACTGTACAGTAAGTATCTTGCTTAGCCCAGGCTAGAGCAGTTCGATGAGTTTGAGATCGTTACTTAGTTTCTTCTTCTTAATAAATATAACAGCAAATGAATTCTCGATTATGATTTGAATTTTCTATTTTGTTAATTTAGTGTCCACTGCGTGAAAGTGAATGTCTTTAGAAAGTTGTTTATAGGAAATTGAGATTTCAGATAATGAGCTAAAAGCTATGCTCTCTCTTATTTTCGGTTTAATGGATCCTTTGAAGGCCTTTAAAGCGCTGAATTATATTTTAGCATTTCTTGAATCTAGAAATTGCTTTCCAGATGGAAAAATGACCTGCAAGAAGCTAATTGATTTAATTAGTCCAGTAGAGTTGTGCCAGGGCATTTGTTAGAAAGCTGACAGACTTGTTGTCGAGTCTATGATGAAGCCTATTCAAATAGTGCCATGGGCGAAGATAGTGCCATGGCAATCTGCAAAATGTTATCATCGTAGAAGTTCCATCTCTTAAAGTTTAAGAGTGGTGCCAACCTTTTTGGGAAGAGTGCCACTATCTGCAAAAAAATAAAATTATGCGTGCCACTTCCAAATTTTCCAACTTACTAGAAAATATAAAAAAATGAACAAATGTTATTTATAGGCTGATTATGGGATTTCTACGCAAATAGAACATATTTTATATATGTCTGATTGCAGACATAGAATGGTGGAAACTAGGGTTTTTTGTTAGTAAACATTTTTAAAGGTTCAATCAGTTAGGTTATGCATAAAATAAAAATGAATAAGTTGAAATATGTAATTCTAACTAACTATTAAACAGTGAGTACTTAAAGTCGTTTTTCAATATGGAGTTTTTTTACCAAGTCGTCTATATTAGGATTAGTTCTTGAAGATGCTAATAAAATTGGGTGTTTTAGGTACATATCAGTTAAAATCTTGAATGATATTTTTATTTTACTATACGTTATAGAAAACGTTTGTCACAAACATATGTTGACCAAAAACTACAACAATACCTGAGAACCAAATCATGTAAATTTGGGGAAATTGCTTGTTGGTACGAATTCGATATAATTTGGATCACTCGCACTTGAAAGCTCGCAAGTTCCTTTATTTGCTTTCGGGTGTAGTATGCAGCTGTAGATAATAATTTCGATTTTTCTTAAGTTGGATAACATTTTACGGCTTGTAGAGAAATTGAAAAAGGATTTGTGAAAACCTCAGCATTTTTTTATCATATTGAAAATCACCAAACCTAGCACTGAATGAATCCTGCAAAATGTATCTTAGATTTTTAAATCTATCATAGTCCGGAGCATTATTGATTAGCTCCTGCATTAATATGACTGTGTTTTGGTATTATTCCTGGATTAATGTGAAATGTGCTTTAACATTTTTTTCCGAAATTGAGATAAACAAACGCTTGTTCACAAAAGAAGATATATGACCAACTAAGGTATGAAAAATACAATCTTTTCCCTGTAATCTGAAATTTAAATTATTTAAGTCACCCTTAATATCGGTGGGGAAAGCTAAGTCCCATAGCTAATCTTCATTTTTGAATAGCAAACACTGACTGGGCAGATTATTTTGTATTATGTTGTTTTTTGTTCCTGTGCATTTCACTTCTGTATATAGCTGTAGTTGAACTTGGAGAACATCAACGGACTGTTGCTGTAGTGAAATAAACTTAAACTAAAATTTAAACAATTGTTATATTTATTCTAATGTGTTTATGTATGTATCTATCGACGGAGTTGATGTAGACGATATTCTTATTCTTTCAAATCTTTTCATTTTTCAACAAGTCTTCGCTTGCCACTGTTAACACACCACCGTGCCACACTGTAGCACACGTGTTGCGGGTTGGCCACTCCTTGCTTAAGCAATACCCCAGTTTCTAACAATACAACAAGGGTGGCTGATAGTCAAAAGCACGTGCAGTTGTAATTTCTGTCTCAAGGTAGTTATCCTGTAAGGTTTTAGTTAAACTAACCAAGTTTATTTTAATTTAAATCTTTTCTATCTCCTCTCTGCTTCAACTTCCTGTCAGAAGAAGCGCGCGTTTTTAGCTTATGCTAATTTTTGAAGTTCAGCCAAGCACTATTTAAGCAAGAGGTAAAAACCTCTCGGTGTGTGAGAGCTTTGCCTCAGATCACGGTCACGCTGCTCAACGTTCGCCTGACCAGCTAGCAGTTTAAATTTATAAGCCATAGTGCTTACTACGTGATTGCTTTGTAAAATAAATTAAAGTGCGGTAGTATTTAGTATATCTTGCTACGCACCCTTTTCGGTAGAGGCCAACTTCCGCGAATTGCTCTGCGAAGCAAAGTTTAATTTAAGTTCTATTTTAATTTATTTAAATTTATTTGATTGTTAAGTTCGACCAAAGTGTGGTCTGTTACGTTCTGTATCTCTCCCGAATTGGGAGGTTTGTATTTAATAGTGATTGAATAAAAGAGGATTTCAAATCCCTTCACGTGCAGTTATTCTCCAGCCCAGCAGTTACATCAGAACATAGCGTACCTTCCGCTCCCTGTTCCAGTTCAGGACTTAGAACGTAAGGATAAGAACCCTTTACAGAATTTACAATGTTTCCAAAAAAGATGCACAGAACACTAAGTCCTGACAATGGCGCCCGAACAGAAAGAAGAGGAGGGCCTCAGCAACAAGAATACGAACCTGAGACACCTGCTGTACCTGTCCAGAATCCTGAGATAGCACCTCCTGGCATAGAAGGATTCGGCTACATCGTACAAACCATGCGAGCAGCCATGAAGCCAGCGGCAAGTTTTGACGGCAAGACAGCCGTAATCAATTTCCTGGAAAAGCTAGACTCCCACTTCATGCTATATCCAGTCCACGAATTTCAGAAAGTCGCTCTTGCTACCAGCGCTTTGAAGGGCCAAGCGCTAAGTTGGTTCAAGTGCATCGGAAAGAATCTCTTGGGGGAACCAGGAAGCCCCACATACACGTATGAAAATTTCAAGAATTCTCTAGTGAAAGCATTTCCCGTGGTGCGAGATCGAGCCAGATTGGAAGCTGAACTGTTTAGCCGATACCAAGAAAGAATAGAAGATTTGTCTAATTTTATTTTGAGGAAAATTCAAGTTTTCAAGCTTTTGTATGGAAGTCGCCCGGATCCTGAAATTATTCAAGTTATACTTCCTAGGCTACTGCCCCAAGTTCAAGATTTCATCGAACTAAGAAATCCAACAACATTAGACAGATTATTTGAGCTCGCGGTACAATTTGAAAGCCGAAGAACAGCCGACAACGAACGACGACGCCAATTTGAGCGAAGAAGTCAGTGGAGTTCGCCAAGACCGCAGCAAAAGCAAAATCAAAGTTACGGGAATAAGGCGAAGCAATGGCCGAAGAAAGATGTGTCTCCTAAAGCGAGCGGCGAACGAAGGGAATTTAATAGAAGAACAAGCAAAGATTCCGAGGGCAACCAGAAGAAAAAGAATTTAAACTAAGAGGGATTTCTTCGAGGAAGGTGAAGAAGTCCGAAGCAGCGCAAAACCCTTCCAAAATCAATTTAAACACCGTGGTCGTTAAGAATTTGAGTTTGCCGAAGATTGAAGTTCTAATCAACAACATACCGGCGACAGCCCTCTTGGATACAGGAGCCCAAAGCAGCTTCGTATCGGAAAGATTCTTTAAGAAGCACTTTCGACGTTACAGAATTTTTAGTGCAAGAGACACGGATGTCATAGCGGCCCAAGGAGAAAAATGTAGCTGTTTAGGAAAAGTACCATTGTTCGTGCGTATCAACAACGAACAGGTAAGAATCCTGTTTTATATTGTGCGTAACCTGCAGACTTGTATTATTCTAGGTGTGGACTTTTTTAGTTTGGCAGAAGCAAAAATTGATTTCAAGGGGGGAGAACTAACATTAAATATGAAGCCAATTGAAGCGAAGAATGATAAGCCCCCGCAGCTGGACTTGGAACATTTACAAGCAGAGGAAAAAGAGAAAATCCAAGGTCTGGTAAGTCACTTTGCGAATTTATTTAGTGATGTACCAGGCTTTACGCAGGTGGTGAACCACGACATTGACACGGGGGACGCTCAGCCAGTTAGGCAAAAGCCATATAGATATGATAGGACAAAAGAGGAAATAATTGAACATCATATTAAAGAGATGTTAAAGAATAAAATCATCACGCCAATTTCTAGCAGTTATGCTAGCCCCGTTGTCCTGTGTAAGAAAAATAATGATTACCCGATTACGCACCCGAAGCGGTGGCGTTTTGCTATAGATTATCGCAAGTTAAATTCAGTTACAAAATATCCTGTATATCCGTTGCCGATAATTGAAGAAATTATTCGAAATATTTCGTCTACAAAATACATGACTACATTAGATCTCACGAGTGGCTATTTTCAGATTGGGGTAAAACCCGAGGACGTACACAAAACCGCGTTCATAACGAAATCTGGTACGTACGCATTTCTTAGAATGCCGTTCGGATTATCCGGCGCGCCGGCAACGTTCCAAAGATGTATGGACATCGTCTTAAGACCAGTCCTTGGTAAAAGCACTTTCATATATTTAGACGATATTATAATTACGAGTAGTACTCTAGAACAACACTTACAAGATTTAAGAAAAGTATTTTCATTGTTAAACGAAGCTGGTTTAAAGATAAATGCGTCTAAATGTAAATTTGCCGCAAAAGAGTTACGTTATTTAGGATTTAAAATTTCCCAAAAGGGAATCGAAACGGATCAGTCAAAAATAGTAGCCATTAGAAATTATCCTGTTCCTAAAACAGCGAAGAAATTATCGTCGTTTCTCGGGATGTGTTCATATTACCGGGCTTTCATTAAAGACTTTGCAAAAATAGCTGAGCCACTGCTAAAGTTGAAAAGAAAAAAAGCTAGGTTTTCGTGGTCAGCAGAAGCCAACTTGGCGTTTCAAAAATTGAAAGACGCATTGACTCAAGCTCCCGTCTTAAAATTTCCAGAAGGGGATAAGGGATTAGAGATTTCAGCGGACGCTTCAGATTTCGCGATTGGTGCAGTGCTTTCCCAAAATGGTCAGCCCGTGGCTTTTTTCAGCCGAACATTAAATGAAACCCAAAGAAACTATTCCGCAACAGAGAGAGAAACTCTCGCAGTGTTAGCATCAGTACAGAAATTTCGTGTGTTCTTTGGAAGTTCTCCAGTAACTGTATATACCGACCACGCGGCGGTCACTAGACTCTATTCTGGAAAAAATTTATCACCCAGATTAATAAGGTGGGCTCTCAAATTACAGGAATATAACCTAATAATTAAACATACGCCGGGAAAAGAAAATGTTGTGGCAGATGCTTTAAGCAGAATTAACTTAGATGAAAATGGAAGTGTAATTAAGATAGCCATGTTAACATCCAAAGTATTAGATTCTCGTGAAACAGTAATAGCCGAACTCAAAAAAGATCCGGAGTTCAAAAATATATACAATTATTTGGCCGACCCTGAGAATTTCAATCATCCGGATATTGTGCCGATAAGAAATAGGGCCGAAAATTACGAATTAATTGACGGACTGTTATTCTATACGAAAGCTACTAATGAGAATCATGAATATAGACCGGTTATCCCAGCTAGCATGAGGTTGAATGTATTAGAAGAGTTGCATGATTGTGCCATTTCGGCTCATTTAGGTATAAGAAAAACTGTTCAGAGAGTTCGCGAGGCAGTTTTCTTTCCAGAACTGCAAAAGTTTACTAGGGCGTATGTCCAGTCGTGCCCAACATGTCAATTAAATAATTATGTTAATTTCCGCCCGGCCGGGTTCCTAAATAGTATTAAATCAGAATTCCCAAATCAAATAATAGGCATCGATTTACTTGGACCTTACCCTCGAAGTAAAGTTAATAAAAGCCGATATCTTTTAGTTATAGTGGATCATTTTAGCAAATGGTTAGAGTTAATTCCGTTAAAACGCGCGTCTGCAAAAATTGTAGTAGATTCAATTCTAAATAAGTATATTTTAAAATACGGGGCGCCCCTAAAAGTTATTTCAGACAATGGTCCTCAGTTTGTTAGTAAAATGTTTGAGGAAATGTGTGCAAAACTGGGCATACGTCATCTAAAGATGGTCCCGTATCGTCCGCAGTCAAACATAGCGGAACGGGTGAATAGAAATGTAGTGAAAATAATTCGTAGTTATGTGAAAAACTATCACTCTACCTGGGATAGCCATATAAATGAATTTGCATTTGCCCTTAGGACCGCCAAACACGATACTACACAAAAAACACCCGCTGAACTCTTCTTAGGAAGAAAGATCTTGACCCCCCTAGATAAACTGTTCTTTGTACAGGAAAGGGCAGAAGAATTTAAAATGAGTGATATACAAAAGTTAATACGGGAAGCGACGGAAAATATAGAAATGGCCCAAAGAAAACAGAAATTGTACTATGACCTAAAAAGAAGAGAGGTCAAGTACAATGTGGGAGATGAAGTGTTGAAGATTAAACACAACTTGTCAAATGCCCCAGAGGAAAAGGTGGGGAAATTTTTTCCGCGTTTTGAAGGCCCGTTCACAATTGAACAAATTACGGGGGCAGTGGTTATATTAAAAAGAAATGATGGTCAAACGCTCAAAGCGAATGTGGACCAAATAAAACCGTTCTATAATCGCAGCAAAATGGCTGTATTTAAAGATTCGTTTCAGGATCCGAGGCAATCGACTAGCCAGGAAGATATACGTCAGCAAAAACAGCAGGAACCAGCTACAACGGCATCGAAATGTCAGAAGAAGAAAGCTCCCCCCCAACAAAGAAATAAGAACCAAAAAGGTGGTTTCAAAAGAAAGTCTCACGATGCAGGTGAACAAATCTACGAACGGAATTACGAGCGCACCAAGAGAAGAAAGCAGAATGGGCAAGGGAAGCCCAATGTATCCAAAAGAACTGTGGAATCATCGGACAGGTGCCTGAGAAGCAAGAAACGTCGATTGCAGCCTGAGAATCAACTTCCCGAATACAGCAGGAACCAGGACAAGCAACGAGCAAGGGCCCAGGAGAGAAGGGCCCAGTCCACCAAACGTCCAGCGGAGCAACCTCCTCTACAAAGGAAATTGCCGAGGATACAACGACGGAATTTCAAAAGAAAAAGAGACGAGCAGGCTCCGAAAGAACAACGAAAAACGAGGAAACTGAACCAGGCCACAACTTACTCAAGTTTTAAAGATTGGGCCAAGAAAAGGATGGACGATCATAATAAGATAAGTACAATTTCGTATTCAAAAGTTTAGTTAATTTTTGAGTATACTGCAAGTTGCAGGACTGATTTTACCTCAAGCGAGGTTGACTTTTACGCCAAGTGAGCGATAAGTTCTCATATGGAAAGTAAAATGTTTTGTTAAAAGAAATTGTAATTCTTAAAGATTTAAAATTACTTAATTTTGTAAATAGATTAATTCTGTAAAAGCAATGAATTGCTGAAAAGAATATGTTAACTAAATGATTTTGTACGACGCTTTGTCTAAAGACTTGTAAAATGTCTAGAATGAAAATTCGGAAAATTGAAAAACACGATTTAGTCTGTAGACTATTAATTCAATGTAATTTGATATTTCAAGAAAGTACCTTGAGAAAGGAATAGGAAGCACTTGCTGTAAGCTTAGAAATTTAACCTATATTTCTGTAAGCTTAGAAATTTAACTTCTATTTGCATTTCAGGATTGCTGTGAAATTGTTAATGTGTTATGAAATGTAACAAATAATATTATGCTAGCAATGCACGTTAAGTGCAATATTAATGTGAATGTTGTGTGCAAACTGCGAATTTGTATGCATGAAAAGTTAAAGATTCACTATTTTAGAATGCAAGTGTTAATTAGGCTCTCCACCAAATACACTTAAAGTGTTAGACATAAAGCTAGTGAGAACCTTAGGATTAGCTGGTTATAGGGCGTTTTTTTCAGGTCTCGTATGTCAAGTTCTAACTAATGTTAGTCGATTGTAGGTGGAAGAGTTGAACACCCCCGAACACATAAAAACCCGCAATGGCGGTTTGCTTTACATCCAACACCGGTGAGAGAGCATACGGGGGAAGAATTTAATTGTGCTTGAATGATAATGTGTGTGTGCAAAATTACACAGAAAAAAAAAAAAAGGATTTGTACCACTTAGAATTATTCTGTTATTATGTCATACTAAAGTTGTTTTCCTTCCAGATTTTGCTGGAAGGAGTAAGACTGTTTGAAGAATAAGACTTGAAAAAAAAAATGTTGAAGATTGTTGTTCCAGAAAATTTCGTCTGTATTTTACACAAACATATATTGCCTTGTAAGAGTTGGCCTAAGTTTAGAACAGTGAAATTTTCGACTATTTAGAATTGCTAGTTTTCAACATGGTCCGTTTGGACCAAAGTAGTTTAACTATCGCAATTCTGGCGGGAAGTATGTAAGGTTTTAGTTAAACTAACCAAGTTTATTTTAATTTAAATCTTTTCTATCTCCTCTCTGCTTCAACTTCCTGTCAGAAGAAGCGCGCGTTTTTAGCTTATGCTAATTTTTGAAGTTCAGCCAAGCACTATTTAAGCCAGAGGTAGAAACCTCTCGGTGTGTGAGAGCTTTGCCTCAGATCACGGTCACGCTGCTCAACGTTCGCCTGACCAGCTAGCAGTTTAAATTTATAAGCCATAGTGCTTACTACGTGATTGCATTGTAAAATAAATTAAAGTGCGGTAGTATTTAGTATACCTTGCTACGCACCCTTTTAGATAGAGGCCAACTTCCGCGAATTGCTCTGCGAAGCAAAGTTTAATTTAAGTTCTATTTTAATTTATTTAAATTTATTTGATTGTTAAGTTCGACCAAAGTGTGGTCTGTTACGTTCTGTATCTCTCCCGAATTGGGAGGTTTGTATTTAATAGTGATTGAATAAAAGAGGATTTCAAATCCCTTCACGTGCAGTTATTCTCCAGCCCAGCAGTTACATCAGAACATAGCGTACCTTCCGCTCCCTGTTCCAGTTCAGGACTGAAAACTTGAGAAGAAACACCCTGGTAAATATTTCACAATGTCTGCAAAGAACACGCACCGAATACTCAGTCCTGATAATCCTAGTTTCTGTAGGTTTTTCTACTGTCACTGACAATTTTCAGTCATCGGTGATAGCCAGTTCTAAGCTTGACTATGGTTTTAGTTATAAGTCGATTTCCATTGATGTTACGTAGCTGGTGCTTTATTAGAATTGAGTTTTTCATAAATCTGTATTTATCCATAACCTAAAATCAAAACTCCCGGTTTTCTTAAAGTTGGGTAATCCTGAAAATCATATAAATTCTCCATTTACATGTTTTCTGCCAGCACCGAGAATTTCGACTTGTGGTATAAATCCATTCTTTTACTTTACATCGTCTTCAGCTCCTTGATTTTTTTCCACGCTGTTGAAGCCTTTCATTGGGAAAATGATATTTTCATTAAAATTCATGTATAGAAAAAGTAACAAAATGATTCTTGCTGAGCTGCTTAATAAAGTCTTCAGCAGAGTCGCCGTAATAGACAAAATGGTTTTAAGGTAAATGGCATTTACCCTTTTAGCCAAAACATATGTACTGATGTAGATTATGTGATATCAGAATATTGCAATTATGCAGCTATGGAGAAGTTCCGATTCATCTCGATGCTGCTGGATTTCCTGTTGATGCTGATGAACCTTAACAAAACTCTTAGTATTTCAGTTGAAGTGTTGAAATACCCCCTATGCTATGTTCTTAGACCACAAACTGAAACAATGGAACAGATGGCTCCTCTATATCAAATTTATACTCTTGCTGGAAAAAGTTGCCAAAATTATTCTTGCCCGTTCTCTGGAATTATAGCCCATTTATTAAACTACCGACAAGCACTGCTCTTGAAAGACTGTAAAAAATCTTCGACAGCCAAAAAGACAAAGGAGAGTCGAAAAGTTAATAAGGCCTTATTTAAAAAACATGAGGTGCCAAAAGTCAAAGTAAAATACACATAAAAAAGGAAGAATTTTGAAAAGGGCCTGATTAGTACAAATGAAGATGATATTGACAAAAGAACCATATGGCTATGATGAAAAGAAATATTAGTGTAATGAGAACTTTGGAAATGACATTGAACTGTGGTTGAGATGTTGAGATGTAAATCCTGTTGTACCAGGAGCCACAAAGATTATTATGGAGAGGATAATCGGAAAATTATATTAATGGCTAGTTGAAATTGTAAAATACCTTAAATTATTTGTGAAATAAATAGTTTAAAAGCATTGAATAATAAGCAGAAGCACCCACTACATCATCAGGATCAGGATAAGGACAATCACTGTAGTAGTTTCTAATTTTCGTTTTTAAAACACAGTAGCTATAGTTTTTATATCTAACACTATACCGTTCTATTTTATACTTATTAATTTATAAAGGTAATAAAAAAACCTAGTTTAACGTCATATTATGCTATTTTTAGTCATTTGTCGTAAGTGCATCTAAAGTTATCCTACACTTCCCTACAGGGAATTTTATAAACTACGTATTTACTGAAGCCTAGAGAAGAACATTTGGTATGCAAATCGAAACGTAGTATGTTTATACAAATCGAAACTTCTCCTTTCACAGCGGAAGTATGCGTTGTGTTTGGCCTTAAAGAATCAAAATAATATACATTCATTTTTAATTACTACTACTTCTGTTTTGCTCACCTTCGTTTGTAGTAGTCAGTTCGGCAGAAACGTCTCAAGTCCATGTAAACGAATCCTGCTGTATCTTTATAGAATTAATATTCTTAATTTTACCACGGTGCATTTACTGAAGTCAAAACTTGTGAAGATCATCACACCACTTAAGCTCGCGTCGTTTTCGAATAAGCAAATAACGGTTCATTTGATTTATTTTTTATTTGAATTTACCCTTGTTTCGAAGCCATCGGCAGCTTACTGGTAACATGACATACATGTTATATTTGAGATGAAAAATCCACTGCTTGTAAACTGAAAAGGATATTTTAAAGATATTTTTGTAGTCATTTTATTCTCTAAAAAACTTGTTACAGAAACATTTACTTAAAAAAATATTGCTACGTAGAATTTCAAGAATAAAATTTCATTTATTTTTTTTCTAATTTGTTGAGCTTTTTAGATTTACGCAAAACGTTTATCACGAAAATATACACAATACTAACATTTTAAATATACCATTCCATTTTAATCAAGTTCTAAATTTTTCTAAGGGAGACCTTATGCGTCAGGTGACAATTAGTTTCATTTTCACGTTTTTTTCTAAAGCATTTTGCATGAAGTGTCACTCAGTACTGCAGTACTGAATATACAGGGTGTTTATAATGTCCCGGACCCAATTTGATGTTTAATAACTCATAAAATAGCAAAGATAGATTAAAATTAATAGCATAAATGATTAGATAGACTCATGCCCCTTGTCAATGAACGTCCACGTGTGCCCCCTTCGTCGCACGGAGAATATCAAGTCGATATTCAATTTCACGCCAGGTACCGGCAAGCATGTCGGCATCCACAGAGGCTATTGCGGTTATAATTCTGGCTTTTAGGTCATCCATATTCGAGGCTCTCCTGCTGTAAACGTTGACCTTTAAAAAATCCCCAAAGGAAAAAGACCAGCGGCGTTATATCAGGTGATCTGGGTGGCCAAGGGATTGGACCTCCTCGCCCAATCCATCTTCCTGTAAAATGGTCATTCAAAGAACTACGAGCGATGGTACCCCAATGAGGTGGTGCACCATCTTGTTGCAAAACGACATGCGACTGAAGCTCTTCTAGTTGTGGAAATACGAACTTTTCCAACATGTCTAAGTATACGACTGATGAGACCGTCTTTTCTGTAAAAATGAAAGGCCCAATGACTCGGTCGTGCATTAGTCTACACCACACATTAACCTTTGGGGAATCCCTTTGTGCCTCACGGTATTCATGGGAGTTTTCAGATCCCCATCTGAGCACATTATGGGGATTAACAAACAAAAGAGAGAAAAATGTAATTAATAAGCAGACTATATTTATAAAAGTACAGATATTTAGACTGGAAAATGAAATTATCTGAAATTAACCACACGCGCAGACGATATTTACAAAAGTAAAGACATTCAAACCTGAAAAGGAAAATATATGAGTTATTCCATCAATAAATGCCATAAGTTTGTTTATATCTTCCTTATTTTATGAATTATTAAACATAAAAATGGGTCCGGAACTTTATAAACACCCTGTATATTAAAAAAATTCAGTATAAGGTTGCTCTATGGGTTTCGGAAATCGACATGTTTCTCATAAATCCGAAAATGTTATCAGTCATACATTGGACGTTTCAATGATAAGGCGAATTAAATTATGTGTAAATTACATAAAATTTTATCTTCTGTTTTACAGTATTTCTGAGAGCTGTTTACTAAATGTTTCTAAATATATTGCCTATGACTGCACATATTCCTGGCGATGTTAATGAATTTTTTACCTTTGAGTAAATATTAGTTCACACAAATGCATGGTTTGATTTGCATTCTAAGTTTATAGATTAGGCTATGTTGATGTTTTTAAGGTTAAAGCTCAGAACATTCGGAAAACAGATTTTAATTAGATTACTAAATTATTTCAAGGAATATTCAATTAAATTCATTTGGGAACGTCGTGGTTGAACGTCGGTGCATTAAGCTACGTTAAAGAGTTTATTTATATGTTATCTGCTTGCATTTATATTTATAATTCAAAACTTTATATGTTTTAAACAAT
This sequence comes from Stegodyphus mimosarum, assembly GCA_000611955.2. NCBI lineage: Eukaryota > Metazoa > Arthropoda > Arachnida > Araneae > Eresidae > Stegodyphus > Stegodyphus mimosarum. The sequence goes on from KK122165.1 coordinate 1,135,551, forward strand.
ATAAAGTTTATTATTTTGTAACATTAGAAAGAAAGATTTTGAAAGGAAAAGTAAAACAATGTTTCACTTTATAGTACGCTGTTTTTACGTTGCTTACGTATATGAAAAGGAAAAACGTTTTAAATCATATTTATATCTGAAAATGTGGTTTAAATGAAACGCAAACATGTAATTCGAAAGACTTTATTAAAGAAAGTTCTGAAAGTGTGAATAATTTTCAAAATTTATTTTTTTTTCAGTAGTAAAAATTTCAAATGATTTTTCATGAATGAAAATTTCTTTCATGCAGGGTCATTCAAAAATATTCGGCAAAATTATAAAGGCACGGGGTACAAGAAACCAAAATAAGCAGATTATTTTTAAAGGAATGTGTGCGCGGAAATTGCACGTAGAGGTTGAACATGACGCTCTAGGTAACAGGCGTTCTGTTGGCGTAGATTGTTCTGAGCAAATCTCGAATGATATGCATCGCTATTCGAATGCGGAGCTCGCCGAAATGCATTTCATTTATGGAAATACGATTAAAACAGAGCTGCTATTCAAAGACTTAAGTGCACTGGACACTTGTAACATGCTCCTGGGTCTAAGTCACATCCTGAATGGAACACGTAGCAAGATAAGCATAGCATTTACTAACATAACGTGATGTTATGTTGGTAAATGCTGGTGGTGAGTCGAAGCGAGAACCGGCGTAGGCGTAATCTTGCGTAAAGCTTGAATAAGCTTTGGGCATATGAAGTTACTCCGTGACGATTCGCGTAGGAAAAATTGTTGTACAGCACAAAATGGTGATGGTATGACGTCTAGATGATAAACAGAAAAATATAGCAAAGTAGACAGAACAGTGTGAAGTCAGTGGAAGTTAGAATGGGATCGGAGAAACGGTTTGTTTTTCTCTTCATGGATTGTGGCAAAGTACGCTAAGGAAAGAAATGCTTTCGTGAATCGACTTTCTAACAGAACTTGTCTCGTATACACAGGGAAAAAACCACAAATACGAGCATGCAGCCAGCCCGTTTGCGTGGAATCGAACCCAGGTCGGAAATACCAGTCCTCAGCGATTTTACCACTCGGCCGCTGGTGTGCCGAGCAGCTACTTAAACGAGGTACAGAGAATGCAATTCCTGAGTATATTCTTCGACTAGCTGCTCCGTTTCCATCTGGAGCACCATACATATGATGCACTCCGCTCTCGGGTTGCAATGCATATCATGCAGAAAAATCACAGGAAATGGTAAATTACATACGGTGTTGCCAGATCGTGAGATATTTTTCGCAGATTTTCTACTTTTGATAAATATGTGCTGCTACAAATTTTATCTATGCGATTTTGCGAATTTTCTGCTAATTCATCATTTTCCTTGTGCTTTGATTTTGCTACTTAAAAATTTGTTTAATATGTCATAAAATTCGTATATGTTAATACGATGTTTCTATTGAAATCAATTTATAATTAAAAGCAATAATTTACTTAGACATGAAACATGGTAACTGGCAATCCTGCGGTTGTACCCAGTGAGTGTATGTCTACCCAACACATACATCAGTAGCTGGTATTTTCAAGTGCTTCATTGATTACTTTCTTTAATAGTTTGACGATCTGTAAGCACGATTCCAAAGTTTAAATCTGATTATACACTATGTTAACTAAAGTGTGAATTATGAGTAACATGAAAATATTCATCGCCATCCTTCAAAATACTTGGCTTAAAATACCCATGGTCCGAGAACTGACTAGAAAGAATGACAATAAATAACATAAAAGCTTACAATAGAAGAGATCGTCTCTGGATTCGTTATGTAGATGACACTTTCGCACTTTTTGACGGTAATAAAGACGTTTTATCCGAGATTTTATCTACTATAAATTCAATTGATCCAGCCATCCAATTCACTCTTGAAATTGAATTCAACAATTCCCTCCCCTTCCTTGATGTTCTTATAATCCGCAATGAAAGTGATTTTAGCACTACTGTGTACCGTAAACCCTTTGCAGTTTGTTTACCACCCCATGCTAAGTCATGCCACCCTGTTAAGCAAAAAATGGCTTCTTTTTATTATTATGTATTTCGCGCGCTCGAAGTTTGTTCCACAGAATCCTTGCTTACCAATGAACTTAATTATTTAAAAGCAGTTGCTATTGACCGAGGATTTTCTCCCGTGATCACTGATAAAGCTGTTAAAAAGTTTTCAGATTCCCATCATAGAAGACATTCCACTGTTAGAAATAATATCAATGACTTTGTCTTGCTTCCATTTTATCCTTCTATTAGTTATAAGGTTGCACGGATTCTCCACAAATTCAATTTTCAGGTCAGTTTCTCCCCTATTAATAAAATTCACGGTTCGACTCTAAAAGATTCTGTTTCTGACTTTAATTCTTGGGGAATTTATAGTATATAGTGTCAGTGTGGCTTGAGATATATTGGCCAAACAAAAAGAACGTTAAAGTTTCGTATCAAGGAACATGAATCTTATGTCCAAAAGGGCGAAATTAACAAGTCTTCAATAGCGTATCATAGTTGGAAATTAATTTTGATTTTGGATTTGCAAAAATTATCCAAAAAGCTTCTTCCGTTGGTGAATTGGATTTTCTTAAGGCTTTTCATATTCACAAAGATTTAGCAAGTTTAGTGAACGATTTTAAGTCTAATCCAGTCCTTCCTAGCTCTTTTAAAATTCTATTAACATAATTCTTGATGATTATTTTTGCCGATAGATGGCGTTGCCTCCTCGCACGTCGTTCTACCCGAAAGTATAAAAAGCCGTTACTCAGCTTTCTTTCCCTTTCTAGATATTTTGTTCTCCTGATGAGGAGGGACCTGTAGCTGCCCTCGAAATCGATTGTTTTTAGTAAATGTACGCCAAATACAAGGGTGTTTCAGCGAAATCGAACATAAAAGCTTGTTGCCAATTACATAAATTAAACTGAGGTCACATAAAATTCAATTATTGAAGCATAGTAATTATTTAAAGCATAAATAAAACTTTATGTTTGAAAACGGATAGTTGTCACACTCTAAACAAAACAGAGTCAAAATTTTAGAAGCATATATACAGTGCATACAAAACACCGTGAAAATTTTAGAATCAAATATACAGTGCATACAAAACACCGTCAAAATTTTAGAAAGTAAGACGTAAAGGTTCATAATTGAAATTATTATCTCATTGTACATACAAAATTCCAAGACATTTTTTTTATTACAATAGCGTACAAATATTCACTAGAGTTCTAAAAATCACTTGTGTATTTAGTAAATTCTTATGTGTTTAGGTTTTTATTTCTCCATAAGTTTTTTTTTTATTATCAGTTTTTGAGCCAATTTTAAAATGATCATGTGTCAGTTTATTGCCCTCGCGCTGCATATTTGAAATTTATTCCCTCTTTATAGTACTGCTAAGAGCTAAGCAACTGAAATGGCTTAACAATCAAGGTAATATTAGTTTTTAAATAACAACACAAGCAAATTAAACACTGAAAGATGGAAGCTGATTAGTGATAAAAACCAATCTCTAGAATTCAAGAATCTCTCAATGCAAGAATCTGATAGAGTGAAATAAGTTCCAAAATCACAACGGAATATTAACTAAAATACATTAACAATTACAGTAAAATAAAACAAAAAAATCTAAAAAAAAAAAAGTGCAACAGTGTTTAAAATCTAAACGTCAGAAAACAACTAGCAATGGAGATAAATAATTCAACCCAAAAATAACAATTAATTGAAAATTAATTAAAACAAGAAATGAAGATTTGAACAATGGCAAATTAACAATCTGGTTTTAAGAGTTTCGTTAGAACAAGTATATGTGATATAACGACCTGCTTATTCTCTCTGTCTGTGTTTAAATTTTTTTCCAGATTTTATACTGAATTATACTGTAGAGCTCAATTAACATTCACTTTTTGTCATTAATACATAATACACTCGAAAAAATGTAAAGATGAAAATGTAAGTAATCATTTCGTCTTATTAAATTACTCACTCTTATATCACCATACATCTTATACAACAATTTTTAAAATCATCTAAGCACTGAACTGTTTCTATCAGTAAAATAAAACATGGAGCAGCTATCTGGATTCTACGTAGTCTTTAGGAGTTTTCCACATAGTTCTTCAAAAAATGTAGAAATATGTTATTAAAACACTGCTGGGATATTGTTCGGAGAACAGCCTTGACGCCAAAAAGGGAGAAACAGCTTATTGTGGTATGGCAGGCAATGGTAAATTCCAAAAACCGAAACTACTTACCAGAAGTTAATAAATGATGTGAAAAAGCCAAAATGACTAATAAGAAGGAACCAGGGGACTACTGGCGGATATTGTTCGAAGAACAGCCTTGACGCCAAAAAGGGAGAAACAGCTTATTGGTATGGTAGGCAATGGTTGTCATTCGATGACGTACTTCCTCTAGGTAGACAGCCGTAATACTTTTCCCTTGCTAAGGGATTATCTGTAGTATTTATTATTGTAGTATAGTAATTAAAGGGAGAAACAGCTTATTGTGGTATGGTAGGCAATGGTTGTCATTCGATGACGTACTTCCTCTAGGTAGACAGCCGTAATACTTTTCCCTTGCTAAGGGATTATCTGTAGTATTTATTATTAAACAGCTTATGGTATGGCAGGCAATGGTTGTCATTCGATGACGTACTTCCTCTAGGTAGACAGCCGTAATACTTTTCCCTTGCTAAGGGATTATCTGTAGTATTTATTATTAGTATTTATTATTGTAGTATAGTAATTAAAGGGAGAAACAGCTTATTGGGGTATGGTAGGCAATGGTTGTCATTCGATGACGTACTTCCTCAAGGTAGATAGCCGTCATTCGACAACAGATACATCATTCGACTACATTTATTATTGTAGTATAGTAGTTAGTATTTATTACTGTAGTATTTATTAGTGTAGTATTTATTCTGCAGTATTTGATTATCTGCAGTATTTTCTTCCTATGGCATGATGAAATGTCGCCCATACCCTTAAAGAAGACAAGTTAGAGCACCCAAGGCTGTTCTCCGAACAATATCCCACTGTTGCTTTCATTTAAAGTGATGGAGAATTTGAATATGATTTTAGGACATCTTTAAATTTTATAGTCTGGTTACCCTGAGGGACATGGAAACAGAAAGACACTTTTCAATACATGATTAACGGAAAAAGACTCTTTGAAAATAATAGCATCACGCTTACTTACCATCCAAACACATTCTCTCTTTGCTTGGATAAAAGAGTTCACTAGGGGAACAGTTAAAGTTTCTTACATAAAATTCAAGGTGACACTTGTGGATGCACATCTGGAAATGAAACGCAAAAGTTTTCAATAAAACAGAATTATAATAATAATAATCTTTTAAATTAAATAAAATAAGAAAATCATATAACTGAATATAACTATAATATATTTCTCATATTAATTACAAATTTAAGAAAAGTCTTTGTTTTATTAAACTTTCTTTTTATCAGCTATTCTGTACTCTAAAATGCTTATCAACTATTCTCTACTTTAAAATGGTACTACATACAAAACATTAATTTTCATAATCATTCTTTTAATTGCAAGTTAAAATAAAAGTCTTTGCTTTATTAAACTTTCTTTTTATCAGCTATTCTGTACTCTAAAATGGTACTTACATTAAGGTTTCTAACTGCATAAGAAACATGAATTATTTCTTGGAATCAGAAGAGTATGTTAGTATATCAGAAAGTAGCAGATGTAGGTAGGCCTTTCTTAGGTATACCAAATTAGAATGCCAAGTATTCTTATGATAACTCAAACGTAAATTTGACATACCTGACTTGAATTAACAGGTTTCCCAAAATTTGCCCTCAGTATACAATACACATTTCATCCTGTTTGGTTACAGGATCTACGATACTTTCACATTCTATTAGTTTATGAAATCATGCCTCACACATACACTGACTACCAATAAGTATTTGGACACCTGTGATAGAAAAGAAAACTAACTTTATTCAAAACCAATAGTTGGTAGAACCTCCACGAGAGGTAATTACAGCGTGGACTCTCCGCGGCATACTTTCCACAAGTCTTTGTATGACAGCTAGTGGTATTTCTTCCACTCGGCTTGGAGAAGACATAATGATCTTTCACCGATTTTGCACGGGTAGTGCACCCCTGAATTCGGCGATGCAACTCGTCCCAGAGGTTCTCGATAGGGTTCAGGTCTGGACTCTGGGCAGGCCAGTCCATTCGATGAACTCCATTGGCACCATACCAAGCCTTGGTTAATGTCGAAACATGACAACTGGCATTGTCGTCCTGAAAGTAACAGGGGTCCAACTCGTAAAACTGCCACAACGTAGGAAGCACATTGTCATCCAAAATAGTACAGTAGGCATCGGAGTTGAGCTTACCATGAATGCGGACCAAGGGTCCCAGCCCATACCAGGAGAAACACCCCAGACCATAATTCCACCTCCACCGAACTTGATTGTTGGCACAATGCATTCTGGCAGGAGACGTTCTCCAGGTAGACGCCAGACCCAGACCCCGCCATCCGAACGGTAAAGGGTGAACCTTGATTCGTCACTCCAAAGAACCCTTTTCCACTGATCTACGGTCCAATTTCGATGTGCTTCGCATAACAGAGCAGCGCGGTTGGACTTTGTGATCAAAGGCTTATGGGCAGCAGCACGACCATGAAAAATAAGCAGATGTGTTTCCTTATGGATGGTATTCATTGAAACAATACTCCCGGATGCCTGTTGAAACTCCTCGCGGATGAGGGCCATCGGTTGGGTGCGGTTCTTCCGAATTTCTCTGTGACTGCACTCCACGGTCTCTATCTCCCAGTTTCGTTGGTCTGCCGACTCAGGGCACATTCCGACAATCACCGCTCACCTTCCACTTCTTAATCACATAAGCCACTGTCGATTTTGAGTACTTCAGATCGCTAGATATGTCCCTTAAGGATCGGCCACATTTGTGATACCCGATAATTATACCTTTCTCGAAACCAGAGAACTCCGAACTGCGAGGCATCTTGCATGCGACTAAAGCCGATGCTGTTTCGTACACGATCTATACCGGCGGACCCCGTGACGTACCTTAGGATCGCAGATATCGTCATTTGCATAGGTGTCCAAATACTTATTGGTAGTCAGTGTACAGTAGTCTTAGAAACTCAGCTTGCTGTGGCCGTATAGAGGTCTCGAAAGCCGAAAAGCGGTTGCATTCCCCTTACGCATCGTTGATATGTAAACATATCAATCTGAATTGGTTGTCACACTGTTGAACGATTTTCAATAGGTATTTTTTCTGTAAGAATCCGGTATCCATAAACTGTTTTAATAAGTTTCACAAGAAACTGGGCGTTTCATTCAAAATCTGTAGCAAATCAGCACTTATGACTGTCCAGCTTCCTATGATTTTCTACTGCATTTCTTCATCGAAATAATTTTAATTACCTGCTTTTGAATTTTACTAAATACCGGGTGATCAAAAAGTCAGTATAAATTTGAAAACTTAATAAATCACGGAATAATGTAGATAGAGAGGTAAAAATTGACACACATACTTAGAATAACATGGGGTTATATTAGAAAAGTAATAATTAGAAAAGCAATAATCTGATCAGATAAGCAATAATTAGCATAACAAATTAATGCAAAGCAAAGATGATGTTCTTTACAGGAAATGCTCAATATGTTCACCATCATTCCTCAACAATAGCTTTAGTCGAGGAATAATGTTATGAACAGCACTGTAAAGCATGTTCGGAGTTATAATGAGGCATTGGCGTCGGATGTTGTCTTTCAGCATCCCTAGACATGTCGGTCGATCACGATACACTTGCGATTTCAGGTAACCCCAAAGCCAATAATAGCACGGACTGAGGTCTGGGGACCTGGGAGGCCAAGCATGACGAAAGTGGCGGCTGAGCACACGATCATCACCAAACGACGCGCGCAAGAGATCTTTCACGCGTCTAGCAATATGGGGTGGAGCGCCATCCTGCATGAAAATCGTACGTTCCAGCAGTTGTTTATCAGCCAGGCTGGGGACGATGCGATTCTGTAACATATCGGCGTACCTCTCACCCGTCACGGTAGCAGTTACAAAACCAGAATCACTCATTTCCTCGGAGAAAAAAGGCCCGATAACAGTAGATGTGGTAAATCCAACCCATACCGTGACTTTCTCGTCGTGCAATGGATTTTCCACGACAGTTCTAGGATTTTCGGTAGCCCAAATTCTGCAGTTGTGGGCGTTGACAGACCCTCGGAGCGTGAAATGAGCTTCATCGGTCCACAACACGTTACTCAACCAATCGTCATCTTTTGAAACACCCACACCGCAAATGCCATCCGCTTCACTAAATCGGCAGGTAACAGTTCATGATGCCGATGGATTTTGTAAGGATAGCATCGGAGGGTACGCTTAAGTGCCAACCAAACAGTAGTGTATGGAATGCCGGTGCGACGTGCGACTGCACGAGTGCTGACTTCCCCGTGCATAGACGAACCCGCTACAGTCTCCATTTCTTCCTGAATTGTCTCAGCAACATTGCTCCTTGTGCTCGGTCGGCCACTACGGGGTCTATCTTGTAAACAACCCGTGGCCTCGAACTTCGAAATCATTCTCGCCACACCTGCATTTGTCAACGGGCCTTTACCCGTTCGAATCCGCTTCCTATGGCGATAGGATCGTAACGCTGAACTAGCACATTCCCCATTCTGATAATACAGTTTCACTAAAAGCGCCTTTTCAGGTAACGTCAACATGCTGCGACTGCTGGTGCATCTGATTCTCTGTCTCATTACAGCTCCTTTTATACACGATTTTCATGCGCAGTCATTGATGTTTGGCTGTCCAGCGCCATCTGTCGGACATTTTTTGAACTTGTTTTTGGTTCTAATAAAACCCCATGTCATTCTAAGTATGAGTGTCAATTTTTACCTCTCTATCTACATTATTCCGTGATTTATTAAGTTTTCCAATTTATACTGACTTTTTGATCACCCGGTATTTCAAAAAACACCGACGTGAGGTTGTGAACGAAACGCCGAAAATTAATACATACATTGTGAAAATCGTTTTCTAAATGCTTCGCCTACATTAAAATTTATGCTTGCTGTTTCACATTAAAGATTTGGATTATCATAATTTGGAACACCAATACAGATCAATATATCACTTGAGAATAACGCGTAAAAAAGAGAAATTCGGTATCCCGTGAACTAGGAAATTGACTGGCAACCCGAATCCGGTTTGTGGGCTTCATATTTCAAATATTCTTTATATTTACATGTAATGTGCTATCTAAAAATCTCTCATAAATAGTGACCATTAGTGACAAAAATTGCTAAAACCTACCTTTTTTGTTCTTGGTCCAGATCTGTTATTTTTAAGCCATTCTTCAGTGTAATTTATGCAGTTCGTTTTATATGGCTGTGGCAGTAAAAGTTGTTGATCCTAATAAGGATGAAGAACTTTAATTTACTAATAACATAGTGCATGTTAATTTGTAAAAGATTTGAAAGACAAAAAGTATAAATTCTAAAAGAAACCGTCAGTGGAGTAACTTCTTCTAAATAATAGGATTGTAAATAAAGTAGTGGCAACACAGGTTGTAAAAACATTTTGTTGAACTTTAATGCAAAATTACTTTTAAAGGGATAGAATTTAGATGTACAAAACAGTTTGATAAGTATAGCCAACTATTGTAGGTAAATCTCTGGTAATTGATCGATGGGCAGTGGATAGAAGACCTCGTTTTAAAAGTATCTGCTCGTAAGGAATGTCCTGGCCAATGTGTGATACAAATATGTTGACCATTGCGACCTGATCGAAGGGCAGTGGTTTATTTGATTATGGCAAAGCACTCGAGGGCTATTTCTGCTAACGATAGAGATGCCTTCATGGAGGACTTTCTAAGGGAATCTGGCTAGTATACATGTTACACATAGGAAATTCGTTTTATAATTGCTCCTTATGACAACATATGGTTGCAACTGGCATTGGAACAAGCTTCTTCCAACTAATAAGATAATAACACGTGATTCAAAAGGCAAAACTAAGCATGATTTCTCTATTCTTGTCTTTATCGCAATCAATAATCTCGCAACTGTCAATTGCACAAACAGTCCACTCCTCCGTACTAGACAACAAAAGAGCAGTGATAGCCTGCTACCGCAGAGGTAAATTTAAATAAATGTATGCTTGGAAATCAGCGAATAACCTTTGTTTAGCGAAGATTGTTACGTTGAGATCAGCTTTAATTTGGGACACCAATATAGAAGAGAGAAAATAGAAAATCAAATTTATAAACATAAACAATCTAGTTACATCTTAGTTACATTTATTTATCTTACCTTGCATCTTAGGTTCAAGATTTTGTTGCACAATGTCTGCAATTCTTCGACTTTCAAATTGTACGGCGAGCTCGAATAATTTATCCAAAGTCGTTAGGTTTCTGAGCTCGATAAAATCTTGAACTTGAGACAGCAGCCTAGAAAGTATAATTTGAATGACTTCTGGATCCGGGAGACTTCCATACAAAAGCTTGAAAACTTGCATTTTTCTCAAGATAAAATTTGACAAATCTTCTATCATTTCCTGATAGCGACTAAAATGTTCCGCCTCCAGTCTGGCTTGATCTCGTACGACAGGAAATGCTTTCACCAAATAATTTTTAAACTTTTCATAAGTGTATGTGGGGCTTCCCGGTTCCCCCAAAAGATTCTTTCCAATAAACTTGAACCAATTTAGCGCTTGGCCCTTCAAAGCGCTGGTGGCAAGAATGACTTTCTGAAATTCGTGGACTGGATATAACATGAAATGTGCGTCCAATTTTTACAGGAAATTAATTACGGCTGACTTGCCGTCAAAACTTGCCGCTGGCTTCATGGCTGCCCGCATGGTTTCCACAATGTAGTCTAATCCTTCTAGGGCAGGAGGTGATATCTCAGGATTCTGCACAGGTACTGCAGGTATTTCAGGTTCATCTTCTTGTCTTTCAGGCCATCCTCTCATTTTTCTTCTTTGGGGGCCAGTGTCAGGACTGAGTGATCTGTGCATACTTTTGCCGAACATATTCGTAACTTTATGAAAGTCCCGATCTCGAACAGGGAGCTGAATGCAGCTATGTTCTGTGGTAGAATAACTGCACGCAAGGAGGGTTTTAAAATGACCCTTTTATTAAACTAATATTTACAGCCACTTCCCAACTCGGAAGGGATACAGAAAATAATGACAGCACTTGGGTCTAAACTGAACAATCAAATAATTTAAATTAAAGTTAAGTAGAAAATTAAGAAGTCGTTGCTCTCAGAGCTATAAACGCGAAGTTGACCTCTATGCTAAACTATCAATGGTGCGTAGCAAGAATTAGCTAATACTAAGATACTTAGATTACTTCAATAAGCATTAGAATAACAGCGCTAAGGCTTAGAACTTAAATATTATCTAGTCAGGCGAACGTCGAACAGAGCTGCAGTGATCTGAGACTAAAAGCTCTCTCACACCGAGAAGTTCCTTGCTAACCTTTTAAATACAAAACTTGGCTCCACTTCAAATTAGCATAAAGCTGAAACGCGCGCTCATTCTAACGGGAAGTTGAAATAAGAACTTACAGGAAAGAGAAAATTAACATAAAACTTTGTTAGTTTAAACTAAAACCTTACAACCTGAAACGAATCCTGTAGTGAAATTTCACGTTAAGGACTGAACGCGAGAAGTTCTTGTCCTCAGGTGCCGAATGGAAGGGTGAATCAAACCTCCGAGACTAATATTTCAAAAGTACAGAGCTGCATATAAGAGATAGTTGGCAAAAGCCAAGTGTTCATCCTGAAAAGAGGAGTATAGGAGCATCGAATCCTACATGATAAGGAGTTTATGACTTACAGTCCTTCTGCCACAATACACCATGGTGTAGCTACCAGAAAACAAGTTGCCAAACCTATTCTGAACAATATTTTAGATATCTCAGCAATATTTTCTGCATATCTCAACAATATTTTCAGATCTATTTCATTCCATAAATATCATGCCCAATCTGTAGTGCTTCTCCGATGATATTTAGGACGGGGTAGATAGCAGTTGCAAAGCTCATTACACTACATGGGGCTCTATGCGGTGCATAACTATCACCTCTTTGTCAAGTTAAAAAACTTCGTACATTAATTCCTTGATTACGCTCTCAGGATTACACTGTTTGCGTCCGATAGTTGATGGCGAGAGTGCAACAATATCTGTTCTTTGATTCAAAGAGGCAGCCAATTTGTATGAGAATGATTACACAAATATTGACTCAACAAAGTGTTCCCAAGCCACCTTTCCATCCGGCTGAAGTAAATATTTCTAGTAACTGGAACTAGCAGGA
>KK122165.1:1147943-1163010 GCA_000611955.2 Stegodyphus mimosarum
GGAATGTTAAAACCTCAACGATTTATACTGAAGAATAAATAATGTCCACTGCCACAAAAGAGTAAAAACATCTCCAGATACAATATCCATTTCTATTTCCAATACATTGGCAGTGGATACTGTTGTACACTGCATGAAAGCCAGGTTATATGTACATGGTAAAAAGCTCAATAAACACAATGCAGTCTTTCAGACTGAGATGGTTACATTAAAAGCTGAATTTGCCTATACATTAGCTGATGGGTATCTATATACAGTCTCTGCCCCAGCCTTCAGGCAATCTAACAAATATACTGGAACATGCAAAGGGATGGAGCTGTAGCCACCTTGCATTCTACATGGCCATGCGAAAGCTTTTATAACCTTAGACCAAACTTCCAGTGGGTATATGCTCGCATCGACGTGCTGGGAAAGTAAACCGCAAATAGAATAAGCCAAGAGAGAAGACACCGAGTTTCGTATATGCACATTTGATGTTCACTCTGGGGCCGTTCACAAAAATAGAGATTAAAAAAGAGTGACTGAAGTGTTGCCAGCATCTATAGCAAATGAAGATTAAAAAACTACAGATTACTACAAAAGATCTAGAGAAAGGTTTACAATCTTCTGTACAAAGTAGGACAGATTTTAAGAAATAGTTTGTCTAACCTTACTTTGGTTCTTTGGGTGAGTCAAAGAATTGACTTGTTCTAAGGTGTACAGGAACATCGATCACTACATACTCGATTGCAGAGAAGCTGCAGAACACCATCTTCACTAACCAATAAATCAACTACGGTGTGAGATACTTTAAAAAATTACTACGCTCTGAAATATACACGTGATTGCATCAGTAACGGTAATAACATACAAGGCAGACTGGAGTACCACTTAGCAAACATATGCCACTGAATAATTGCCAGAGCAAGCCTTATCATATCTTGTATAAAAATAATATTCTCATTCCTTTCTAAACATTTCCATTAATAATAAAGTGTTTGAGCTAATATATTTTAATTAATTGTTTTATGTATTTTCACTTAATTTTAAAAAATTGCGTTTATTAGCTCACATAACTTAATTTTTAAATTTTGTTGTTCTGTTTATCATTTCAGTTCTAAGTAACCGTGTTAATTAATAATTGGCATATGTAATGCCCTATTATTTATTAAACTTTATCAGGCATCGGTTTAAATAATTTCATTAACTAATTGCGGATTAACCCTTACTGCAATGTAACCAACTCCCATTTCTGTTTTTAACCCGTCTGCATAAATTTTGATTTGAAAACTATTTATGTTTGAATTTGCTATTATAGTTACTGAATGAAATTGATTTGGATGCACGGAGATATTCACCCTGATGACGGAGATAAGACGGCTTTTACTACTGGACATGGAGTTTGGCAGTTCAAGGTGATGCTGTTTGGATTATGAAATGCCCCGGCCACATTCGACCTCATAGAGTTCATGCTGAGAAATCAGTCTTACGAAACCTGTCCGATATGCTAGAAGAAATTATCATCTTCGGGGAAATTTTTGGAGAGCACGTAGAAAATCTGCAAAAGGTCATAAGAAATTGAAGAAAGCCAGTCCGCCAAATGTAAATTGTTAAACAGTAAGTGATTTACCTCTATTATCTCATCTTTGACGAAGGTGTATGTACAGATCCACAAGTAATGTCATAAATTAAAAATTGGAGACTCCCCGAAAATGACAAGCAGCTGAGAAGTTTCCTGCGGCTTAGCACCTATTATAGAAGATTTATGAAAGCTTTTTCTACTATCCCAAGACACCCTTCTGAAACTGATAGGAAGCAAGTAAAAATTCTTGTCAACAAAGGAATGTGAAGATGCATTTTACAAAATGAAGGAGGCTTTAATATCTGCGACAGTACTAACATATCATCAGCTAGTCAAATCGCTTATTCTTGGCATGGATATGAGCAATGAGAGTGTTGGTCTGTTTTGAGTCGAGAAATAAATGGTGAGGAATTTGTCGTGGTGTGTCTGACGCAAGCATCGATCTAAACCAGGAAGGAATTATTGTGTCACCAGGAAAGTGTTGCTCGCCATATTGAAAGCTGTAGAATATTTCCATCATTACCTCTATGGAAGAAAACTCCTCCTCCACATAGATCATGCACCTTTGACTTGACGTTTAAATTTTAAAAAATCCCGAAGGCTAAATAACCAAATGGGGACAGAAAGTGCAGGAATATGACATCACTATCCATCAACGGAAAAGGATCGCCACATAGAAACGTCGATGCTCTGCTTAGAATACGCTGCTCAGAAACTGCTAAGCTGTTCATATTGACCATGAGTCGAAACGAAATGTGCTGAAAAGGCTGGTTAAGCCGGTCGCATGATAAGTTACAACATCAACATCGGCTTATCGAGTCCCAAGGAGGGACGAAGAAGTCAGGAAAGAGCAGTTAAAAGACGATGATATTATATCCATAACTGATTTAATGGAATTTCATGTAAGAAACTTATCTGGAAAGACTTTTCGATCTATAGTTCTTGTGATGATCCTCGACTCTCAAGCATTCCTAAGTCTTGACCAATTCAACTTTGTCGTTTCGTTTTCAAATCCACTTATGAATGTTATTTGTCAGCTCCACTCATTGAAGGATAAAATGCACACTCACGCATGTTTAATAGTAACAAAATAAACTATATTTTCATTCTTGAAATACAAACTATCTTTTCACAAAGTTATTTTTTTTTGTCAAAATTACATCGAATACACAACTGATACATTTTACCTTCAGTTACAAAGAAACCATTAAAAAGAAAAGAAAAGAATTAAGAGTTCTTTCAGACGTGCGTGCCGTCGTTCTCTCATCACCCACCTTTTTTCCCCTGTTGCCAGGTTTTCCCCTCTACTTTCAGATAGAGGTCATTGGCTTAACCGTTCTTTCGGCAGGGCGATGTCGGAAGCTTCGCCTTACCGAATATGTACATGACAGTCCTAAAACAAAAGACAAATATTGGGTTCTTTGGGATTCACTCCTTATTTGAAACAGCGTCTTATAACATAACTTTGAATCGGATAATGGAAAGATCTTCCGATGGCAGCTGAAATTTCCAAGATCTCGGATTTCAGATATCCTTATAGCAGTTCGACACGAGGCCATTTCGTAATAATGATGACCTTGTATAGAGTTCGTGAGCGCTTTTACTCGTGTAATGCAAGGTTTGATGTGAAAAAATGGTGCTAATCTTGCGATGCCTATTCGGCTGGAAAGGACCGAAAAAACGTAGCTGAGTGAAACTACAAGGTACGACGTCACACTGTAGGAGAGCCTTTTAAATGCATGGCCTTCGACATTCTGGGACCATCCATAGACCTGTTATATACTAGATCGAGTATCGCCATTCAAAACCGGGTGAAAAGTGACACAGGAATGAGCTGCAGGAGTTTGAGCATGAAATGAAACTGAACCTAGACTTTGGCGTACTATCGCCACGGCTGGCGATTTTTTTTCGTTAAAAGTGAATAAAATGAAATTAAAAAAAGGGAGAAATAATGATGATTTCATCAGGAGAGTAGCATCACTATAAGACTGTTTCTATACTTCACAAATTAAATTTGCAAAATGCAGTCTACCCCCTACAGCCAGACAAATAGTCATACCTAGCTTAGCAGCACAAAGGTAGACAAAGAAAAATGGCAAAAACAGAATGAGACGAAGCAATGTACAATAAAAGTAAAAAAAGAGTTTTTTTCATTTAAAAATAAACAAATAAATAAACAAATAAAAAGTGATTTAGGCAAAGTATATAATACATACTAAAAATAGTGGATACATACTAAAAATAAAATAATTAAAAAATTTTTAAAAATAAATAAAATTCACATATGTATTTATTATAATGCAATAACAATGCATAAAGAAGGAGCAAAGATAATTTTAGAAATTATTTTGAGTGAAAGAGAGATTAAAATAAAACAGGAAGATTATAACCCTAAAAATTGGCCAGGGGAAAAATAAATAAATAAATATATGAAAAATAAAAAATAGTGCTTAGGACAGAATAAAAAATAAAAAATAGATAACATAAGTAAAATGAGTGAAAACAGAAAATAATACAAAAAGGAAATTCAATGTTAATACGAAAAGGAAATTTAATGTTAATACGTACGGTGCATTACAGAGAACTACAGAGTAGGCAAATCAAAGTGAGAAAGGTATTAAATTAAATGGAGTAAAAATGAATGTCAATATAGCCGATATAAGTTAAAAGAAAGAGAGAGAGATAAATTAATAAATTATGAAACAAAAATGTGGTAAGTTAAGACTTCCTTTTACTAGCAAAAATAAATATATTATGCACGTTGAACAATGTAGTCGCACTATTTTAAATAATTTTAGAAGGTAAAATTTAAATAATGTTCATTATTTTTAAAAAGAAACTTAAAATTATTAAAGTTTTGAAATTTAACTGCTATTTAATGACTATTTTCCTAATACTTAACAAATTCTTAATATTAAAATAAATGCCAGAAACACGATATAAGAAAGAAAATACGTGATTGAAAGTAAACATATTTGTTATATTTGGATGCAAGAAAAGGGGATAAAATAAGGTCATTCATGTCAAAAAAAATCATAATTTTATGCAGTTCTTACACAGTGTATTGTATCGACATTACCAAGCATTAAATACATACATTACTACCTCGTACATGTCTGCATAAGCAAACGCATACAAAGAATATATAACTAAACGCATTTGAAGCAAAGTCTGTTGGCGTACAAAAAATGTCGCTAAAGCAGAATGCTAGACTAATTAAAATTATATCATATTACTAAAATTTTAACATTTTCTTCATAACGCAGTTATTATAAACATACATATATATTAAGGTACTTTTATTTAAATGTTATTTCAAGTATGCATATATTATATAAAGTTAGAAAATCCAATTTTATTAGAAAACGGCAAGTAGAGTGGCTAAAACACCTCTACATTTTATGAGAAACAGGTTTTAAAACTTCAGAAAAAGCTCATCTGTGAAATGTTACTCCTCCATCTTTCACGTATCTGGAATTACATCCATATGCGGAGCACGAAAGTACCATTTTTTAAGTCCGAAACAATGCACGTACTCGCAAAACACTTGCTTCTCACAAATTCTCCATAGAGCTGTAATGGTAAGGAAGATTCGCGGGAAATACGATCTGGGAAATGTTCCATATGTCACGTGGTTCGCATTCCTGTTCCTCTTCAGGGTTGCCGTTTCTCTGTCTAGTACATTATAGCTCTATGGAACCATCCCCATTAACTGCTTACGGCAAGAAATACATTCTCGTTGTCACTGATTACATTACAAAGTTTCCTGAAGAGTATCCTATCTCTAATCAAGGGTCTGTCACGGTAGCAGAGGCAATGAAACAGCACTGGATTTCCAGGTTTGAAGTTCCTCTTCAGTTACAATCCGATCAGGGCTTAGTTAAAGAACTGTGTAAGCTATTTGGCAGAGACATAACCCAACGACACCTTTACATCCGCAGTCAGACGGCATGTTAAAGAGGTTTAATCAAAGCACTCTTAATAGCCTCTCGCTGATGGTTTCCAGAAATCAACAGGACCGGGATTAGAAATTACCACTGTTACGGCTATTCTGTATCCCATACGCTCTTGGTCGTGACGTTTGTCTGCCTTGCGATCTGTTGTTTTGTCATCGAAGAGCGCATTCAGTATCTCGAAGTACAGTTTGAAGTGATGCACACTTTTGCATGAGCCAACCTTCGACGGAGAAGATAAATATCCGATACGACACCAGAGCTACAGGACAACGATTCAAGGGAGGTGAAAAGGTATGACTATGGAATCCAATTCGTTGAGAAGAACTTTCTCCTAAACTACAGTCACGCTGAAACTGTCCTCACACTGTCCTAAACCGGCTGAAAGACTTTTCAGTTCAGATCCATAAGTCGTGGAATTTTAAGCCTAAAATCGTTCATTACGACAGTCTAATCCCTTACTATGGCCATAGTACGATATCTTCATAGTGTAAATAATGTAAATATTTTTATTCAGTGGTGCTATGTGTATATAAATTCGTAAATTCGTGGACTAATTTATTTATTTAGTATTCGATTTGCTGTATGTTATTTATTGAAAGTATTGTTTTAGTATAGCATAGACTTTCTGTAGTTCTAACTATGGCTTTATGTTCAGGGAATGTTTACTTTACCATTTACTTTGATCATGACAATAATTCAACAAACAAATCCTATGCTGATACTTTAAAAATATAAATACTTCGAAAGGTAATCAACTACCTACCCTACTAATTTTCTCCAAAGAAAACATTATTAATCCAGAACTCCAAGAGACATGAGAAAAATACAATCCAATCAAAAACAGTAAAAATCAACAAAATTACTCAAAAGGGCGGAATAGTACTTTTTTGTCCTTCCAGAGAATACATTCATAAAATCAACTCAGCTTTAGAAAATAATGACAAAATCAACCATTTAATTACTTCAAAAATTCCTACCAAAAGAACAGTAAAATGCCCCAATTGATTGAGATTTCCGGAAAATTGTCCAATCAACAATTTACCGGAAATATTACAGGAAAAACAGTAATCGAATTAATTATTAAAAACTTTCAAGTTGGAAGTACGGATATTGAACCTTCCTTTAAATTGAGCAACAAAATAAATCAAGCCATCATATGGATAATAGACTGTACTCCATTGGCATTCCAAATCTTAAAGAACCAATGCACCTTTCACGGTGGATGGAGAAGACACAAAATAACAGAATTTTTCGGTGCTTAGAAGATGCTACGAATCTCAAGACTCCAACCATCCGTCCAAAAATTGCAGATATAGGAATTACTGTTCTTTTTGCGGAGAAGACCATAATATTACAGAATGCAATGCCAACAGCCCCAAGTGTATTAATTTTAAACTATCAAATTATGTAAATAAAACTAATTTCAATGTCAGTCATCCAGTATATGCACCCAACTGTCCCACGTACGAAAGAGAAATAACAAAAATCAAAGCCAGAACTCCATATAGCGATGCAACTACACCCACGTTTGTGAAAATTGCAACACCATGAAGGTCTTACGCGAGTGAGCTGAAATTTTCAGGAAATGCAAAGTAGCGCATGATATGCAAATGATTAGAATTGCAAATCCGTAGCGCATGCGTATGCTGAGCAGCGCCCTCTGAACGGCTGATGGATCCGAATAAATAGACGGCTGTAGCGAGGCGTGTACGGTTATCGGTGGTTATCTGCTAGTGGTAAACGTTAACTCAATCTGTACTTATGCCTCGTCGACGAAAGAGAGCGAGATTTGAACAACTTACAGAGTTTGAACGAGGGAGAATCATCGGCCTTCGTGAAGCTGGATTGTCGTATCGTGCAGTAGCCTCTCGTGTGCAGCGTAACAGCAGCACAGTGATGCGCGTTTGGAAGCAGTGGACGGACGAGTGTCGGACAACTCGGAAATCCGGGAGTGGACCCCGAAATGTGACGTCAGCTCGCGATGATAGACACCTGGTCCGCATGGCGCGGACGGACCGTACAGCTTCCTCTAGACAATTGGCAGCACTGTGGTCAATAGCTACAGGTGTTTCATTGTGTGCTTCATCAATTCGTAGACGTCTGCTGCAGTGTGGACTGCGCGCACGGACTCCTTTATACAGGATCCCCCTAACGCACGACCATCGCCGCCTGCGGCTACAATGGGCCAATCAGCATAGAGACTGGCGTGCTGATTGGCAGCATGTCGTGTTTTCTGACGAATCCCGCTTTAATTTGTGGTACCATGATGGCCGCATTCGTGTCAGACGCTATGCCGGTGAACGCCACCTTCCGGAGTGCATTATCGAACGCCACAGTGGACGAACACCCGGAGTTATGGTCTGGGGCGCCATAGCATATCATAGACGATCTCAATTGCTACGAATTGTGGGCAATCTGAACAGCAACCGGTATATCCGTGAAGTTCTACAGCCCGAAGCTGTTCCCTTCCTTCAAAGCTTGCCAGGCGCTGTATTTCAACAGGACAATGCCCGCCCTCATACTGCTCGGATTGTTAAATCCTTCTTTGCAGCGCAGCAGGTACAGCTTCTTCCTTGGCCTGCGTGTTCCCCGGATATGTCGCCAATTGAACATGTGTGGGATGTCATTGGTCGGCGTCTTGCTCGTGATCCTCGTCCTGTTGCGTCTGCAGACGAACTTTGGGTACGCGTACAAACGATATGGAATGCTCTTCCTCAGTCAGACATTCAAACTTTGTTTGACTCCATGCCACGTCGTGTAGCAGCACTTATTGCGGCGCGTGGTGGCCACACAAAATACTGATTCTGATCTCTTGTTCTTGTTTGTTTGCTTTGAACATTTAATCATTTATTTGTACCACTACCACTCAACTGTGTATTAAATTGCATTCAATTATGACGATTCCTTCTTGGTGTTGCAATTTTCACAAACGTGAGTGTAATTACACAGCGATATTACCTACTATCTTACTTACTTAGCACAAGCTGAGTTGCTTCAGCGTCTGATATATGACTGTCAGCATTTGTACTCAATAGGTGGAGCATTCTATTATCGCTAAAGCTAGACAAAAATATTTGTAGAATATTAAAATTTGTAGCGGAATTCAGAAAGTACTTCGGAAGGTGAGTATTTGTGACCTATAGTTAGTAAAGAGACTCTGTCAAGGCTTTGACTGTGCTGAATGATTTTTCTTAGATTGCTTTTATATTTCTCAGTTCCTTGTCAGGTAGTCTATGAGAATTTTAAGTTTGTTTCATAGCAGCGTACTCTTTTGGAGCTGATTCAACCAACCATACCTTGGCATTTTCAGCTAGAGGACTGTAAAAGCAGCTTGAAAACAATCAATAACAACAAATAGACAAAGTACGGAAGATATCTATGCATTCACCACTTCCTGCAACACCAGAAAAGTCCCGGGATGTCACAAATGCTTTTGATTTGAAAGTATTAAATGAATTGCATTGCTAGATGTTCATCTAGACAGATATCCAAGAAGTGCTCGGATAAAAATGTAGTAACTACTGAATTTTCGACCATTTCAGAAGACCTACTACAAAATGAAGATAATATGGCAACAATAGTTGCTGATAATTCTGCTGTTGTTATTCCCATGGACGAAATAGGGGATAATGAAATTAGTTCCAGTTCTGCCTGAATAATTCTTGGAATGCAAAATGCAATACTGAATTTAACAAAACTGGTTTGGAAACAGAGACGGTACCTCCAAGTAGCAATATTGTTACTGTCATTTCAATACCTGAAGAAATAAGACATATAGATGCTACATATTATAACGTAGACGGCATTAAGTGCAGTGACAACTAATACACTTGAAATCAAAATTATCAGTTCAAATGATGAATATAGATTTCACTTGATACTTGAAGAATCAGTAACAACAAATAAACAAAATACAGAAGCCATGGATTTACCACTTCTTATTATTCCAGAAAAGTCTCAGGGTAACACAAATGCGTCTTATCTGAAAATGTTAAATGAGTTCATCCCTAGGCGTTCATCTATACTGACATCCTGGAAGACTCCAGATAACAAGAGAGTATCTACTGAATGTAGTTTCATTTCAGAAGAATCATTACAGAATGAAGATAATGTGGCAATATTAAATGCTGATAATTATGCTGCTATTATTCCCAAAGATGAAAGAGTCGATAATGAAATTAGTTCCAGTTCTAGGTTCAATTTGGATAATTCCTCGAATGTAAAATGCGATACTGACCCTGTCAACTTATGAACCTACAAACCTAAACCTATGAACTAAAACATATGAACTCAACATAGACTAGAACTAGAACTATGAACTAAAACTATGCACTAAGAACTAGAACAATGAACTTATGCCAACGAACTTATTTAGGTACTTATCAAAATTTGAAATCATATAATATACAAAGGCAATGTCCATTTAATCTAAAATTATATTACTATGTATATATGTCTAAATTATTCACACAAATTTTATGTATGTCCTTATGTATGCTACATTCTTATGTACACTTTATATATATTTTACCAAATTTCAGCTTCAGTGGAAAGTAGCTCTAAATAGAAGTTCAAAGGGACAATACCTATTTTACGTATAGGAATCCCTGGGTGTTCCTTTCATTTCAACCAACCTACTAAGTCACATTTACAGACGATAATTGTTCCACATCCACAGACACATAATTTCACCCATAAAGTTTACATAAGACTCTATTATCGACACTTATCAAATAAAGTGCAGTCAAATGTTTCCAGCATATATTTAACGTTTCCTATTCTGTATATGCATAATACTTAATGTTTTACACCTTTAAGCCTGTATTTTAATTCTATTAATTATGTAACTGTAATTTTTGTATTTGCATTTTTATTTGAATTTGTAGAGACATCAGGTATTTTTTAAGCAGGAGTGATGAAAAAGGAGCAATGCCCTCCACGGGACTCGAACCACGGATCTCTCGAATACGCGCCGAGCGTGCTGATCACTACACCACGAAGACATGCAAACAAGGTGGGAGAAATACCTCATAAATTTTATTATGAATATGCATACTCACCATAGGAAATAGCAACAACAAATGTCAAGAGAGTAAAGCAAATGCAATCTGCCCTTGTCTGGCCATGTAAATGCTCTTGTTAACATCCTAGCAAACTCCTGAGACTGCCTTTTGAGGGCCCGGGGAGTTGTTTCTGGTTAGTGGATGGCGCGGCACACTTGCTGCCTGTTTATCTCTGTTAGACATCAGGCGTCCCCGTCCTCCATCACTAACCAACCTACTGAGCTGACGCTGTTCACACTCTGTATTACGCATATCATTTCGAAATAAGGAACACTTACGGTTCGTTGCTGTCTCTCTCTTTTTGCCGAGTTTCATCACTTCTCCACTCCTTCTTGGTGCTGTATTTTCAATGTCCGGTAGTGTATTACAGGAGAATGGATTAATGATATTTAAATGCATTTTAAGTGGAAATTCAGGACACCTATACATATGTCGTATGCTGAGTTAGCACTGTAATTTGTTATATCCAAAGATAAACACTATAATGATTATCAAATTCGCTGAAACAACCTTGTATTTGGCGTACATTTACTAAAAACACTCAATCGATTTCGATTGAGTGTTTGTCGTGCTTCCATTTTATCCTTTTGTTAGTTATAAGGTTGCAAGTATTCTCCACAAATTCAATTTTCAGGTCAGTTTCTCCCCTGTCAATAAAATTCACGGTTCGACTCTAAAAGATTCTGTTTCTGACTTTAATTCTTGGGGAATTTATAGTATATCGTGTCAGTGTGGCTTGAGATATATTGGCCAAATAAAAAGAACGTTAAAGTTTCGTATCAAGGAACATGAATCTTATGTCCGAAAGGGCGAAATTAACAAGTCTTCAATAGCGTATCATAGCTGGAAATTAATTTTGACTTTGGATCTGCAAAGATTATCCAAAAAGCTTCTTCCGTTGGTGAATTGGATTTTCTTGAGGCTTTTCATATTCACAAAGATTTAACAAGTTTAGTGAACGATTTTAAGCCTAATCCAGTCCTTCCTAGCGCTTTTAAAATTCTATTAACATAATTCTTGATGATTAGTTTTGCCGATAGATGGCGTTGCCTCCTCGCGCGTGGTTCTACCCGAGAGTATAAAAAGCCGTTACTCAGCTTTCTTTCCCTTTCTAGATATTTTGTTCTCCTGATGAGGAGGGACCTGTAGCTGCCCTCGAAATCGATTGAGTGTTTTTAGTAAATGTACGCCAAATACAAGGTTGTTTCAGCGAATTTCATTGCCACATTGGCTGTTTCTCTTCTATTGTACTATAATGATTGCTTCAAAAAAAGAAAAAAATAGAAATCAAAGAGCATACCATACTAACGAATATCTTGTACATTCTTTCTGCTTCCATAAATATTCCTTTCTCAAAAGGATTTACAGCTTCATATGGAGAATGAACGGAAAATACAATTCCTGGCCGGCTGCCTGGAATCAAAACTTCATGCTCTGGTTGCACATGAAATGCAAAACTATCCATTGGATAGTGAACTGAAATTGAATGAATTGAGTTACTTTAAAATGAATTTTCTGTGCAATATATTGTTTTTACATTGTTGAATATTCATAAAGAGTTTCAAATATCTAAGTAATGACTAATAAAGCATGTTCTTTAACGTATGTTAAGAAATGAATTTGTTCTGAAGAACATTTATTGTTTAAAAATTCAAATTCTTATTAGAGTACGAACTACAAATGATGTTTTAATTACTGATTGTTAAACTGTATATCTTAAATAAAGCCTTCTTTGATGCGTATGTATTATTTGCATTTTCTCCAAGGTATGAAACATGCGAATATAAATAAATATTACTCATATTGGGGCCGGATTTGGGATCTTATATTGGGGACTGGATTTAAGATATATAGGTTATTATTATTATTTAGACTAGGGATTTTCAAGCATTTTCATCATTCCAGCCCTTTTCATCATCAGCACCTCTTTAAGAAAGTTTTTCTTCATCAACTCCCTTACATTTTTCCTATAATATACAGCAACATACAATCGTAATACAAATAATTCACATACAATTAGACTAAGACTGTGAGCAAAGGTTTTGAAAAAATTGCCTTATTTCATTTATGTTTTACTGTTTTTACAAATACGAAGTTTAAAGATAAAAACAGACATTTTACAAATACAAAGCTTACAGAAACAAAATTTCATATTATAATTGTATATAGATATTGTATATATTGATCGTTTTTAATCAAGCGAGTGAAGTCTGCGCTTGACATACTGTTGTAAATATTAAAATATTTGGCATAAATATGTTTAACATAATTCTTAAATCATCTCGCTCAAAAATATCCACTCTATTTTTTTGTTTCCCATAGTAAATTATTGACTTGACTAAACCGTACTTCCACTAGGGAAGAAAGTCCATAAAGTTGTTTCCATTAATACCTTTATTATTACTTTTATTTGGAGATATTTCTCTCGAA
Organism: Stegodyphus mimosarum; assembly: GCA_000611955.2. Lineage (NCBI taxonomy): Eukaryota > Metazoa > Arthropoda > Arachnida > Araneae > Eresidae > Stegodyphus > Stegodyphus mimosarum. The sequence goes on from KK122165.1 coordinate 1,160,954, forward strand.
TGACTTCTAAGTCCAAAACTTAACATACCCATGTGTTTTTGTAATCTCCTTGATCATGATTATGTCTAACAATTGCCAGTGCATATTAGGTTATCAACCCCTTTAAAATTTCATCGATCCAGAAGAGGTCAGTATCTACCCCTTTGGAAAACTTTACACACTGAAAGGCGCTCAAAAGCCATCTATATAAACATCATTGAATCAATCCCTGAGAAATTCATTACAGCACCCTATAACAATGTGATGATTAAATGCCTTATTGTAAAAGATTTCTAAGCAGCTAAATTCTCTTTTTTCAAGATTTACATCCTCAAAATGTAGGGAACACATGTTCTAAATATTCATTATAGTTATTTCTTTTTAAAATTCGCCCATATCAGACAATATTCATAATGTGTCGGTAAATGTGGCAAACTATCTTAAAGGCTGTTGATTTTTTAATCTTTTCATTAAACTTCAAATTTAATTATTATTTAAACTTAAATAAAATTACTGATAAGGTTTTACTTTATTTAATTTTTCGATCATTCTATCATTCATTCCGATATTTCGCGCAGCAGATTTTCTTCTAAGGCATATGCAACATAACATATTCTTTAAAAGTTTCACCTCAAAAGAAGAGCTAGCCTAAGTTTTCGATTAATTATAAATGAAGTATGTAAAACAAACTGTTTTAATAGTTTTCCCATGTTCCAGGTCTTGGGAATAGCTTTATGTTAGAATGATTAATCACAGGTACTCTGTATTTTGAGGACAATAATTCGTAGGTAGTTTAGTATAGAGAACAATAATCCTGACAGTTTGTTTACAATATTTCATGATATCATATCAAACTTTTCATGTTTATTAATAAACAGCAAGCCAATAAAATTATTGAAAATTTTTCACCTGAAAAGTCTCAATTTTAACGTAATTTCCCTGACATGACCAACAAGGTCATAGCTATCTATTTAACTTGATTCCTCCTTAAATTTATAGGTTTACTTCATGTAGGTATTTCTAGATGTCAGTGCGAGAACACAGATCTAGTTTCAAATTTCAGTCTTTAATAATTTAATGTTATATTTAAAATAAAATTATTGACTCTTATCACAGCTCTAACACTTCAAGTATTCTTTACCCACATAGGACTTATGGCTAATGTACTGTATACCACAGCACTAGATAAACGCGTGGGAAAATATGGCATTGTTCATGAGATGGCTATCAGCAGCCTCATGGTCTCTTGAGAAATTAGCGGGTAGCTCAAAGGTGCAGCAAATTTATACCTCTCTTATTATTATGAACATTTCTCTTATTATTATAAGCGTCAGCTGGAGAGTGAGCCACATCAAATTACCACGATCAAGTTCATTTTGTACGTTCCTGTTATTATAATGTTTATTTGCCACAAGATGGGCCAATGAATTTTCTTTGTTATTTAATTTTAATGTCTGCGTTTTGTTAGATTGCTATCAGAGTGAACAAATGTTTCGGCTAATATCTATTTGAATGGACGATTCTGAGGAATCTTTGTTTCCATCAATACAAGTTGGTTATAAGAAAACTTCCCTGCTATATGGACCCTTAATTCACTCAGCTAATCAAAATGAAATCTCAGATATTGCTATTTGAATGCGTACGCTAGACATTGTGGTTATTTAAAACAACAGAGCTGTAATAGTTACGGGTGTAGTGAAAATATTTCTAAATGGCCACACATGCTTTTTTCCTTTGTAAACTGGTCAGTGCACCGAAAAGCTCTGAATGTCGTTGGAACAATATACATATGATGAAAATTGCCGGCTTGAAACATTTGCAAAAAAAAGCATTGTAATCGACCAATGACAAACACAAGACAGGAAAAGAGAAAACCTTTTATTTGAATTACAAGTTTTCAACGTGCCTATCTTCGTAGACGATAACGCATTGCATACTGGAGATTGTTAGCAACAATGGCGAAAGTAATATTGTAGGAGGAATCTGTGCAACTTCATGTTTTACGCCATTTTTCAGTTCTGACAAATCTTCTGCATTAGATGTGAGAATTGCGACAAAAAAAAAAAAAAAAAAAAAAA
>KK122165.1:1163023-1197889 GCA_000611955.2 Stegodyphus mimosarum
AAAAAAAAAAAAAAAAAAAAGACAGTTCTGTATCTCTTATTCTACTGGGCCAATTGACGAAACTCATACTGTGTTTTTCGTGTCTCAAAAGCGTGACTTATTATACTTATTAGATTTATGTATAACACACATGACCAAACTGCGGCTCTCCGGCACCTTAACTGAGGCTCGCTAGCTACTTGTGATCCTTTGTTATCTGAAATGAGACTAGGTTTGAATAAATTAAGTTTAATCTTTTAATACAAATGCAATTTATAATAGAAATCATGCAGTATATTGTTTCTTTATTAATCTCTAGTTTAAATTTTGATAATATGGATGTAAAAATTTGACAGATTTCAAAATGTCTGCTGCTACCTCCTCGTCAGTACAACAAATAAGTAAAATTACAAATAACAATAATTCCGTTTCTGGTAATTACTATTCCGGTTATATTACTTTTTGAACAGGTAATGGTCATCAGAATACACTAATACGAAGTTAATAAAAAACGCAAAGCTAATATTTTTATCAAATTATTCTCTCTAATAATTTTTCTCTAATATTCTAAAATATTTTTTCTATTTCAAGTTAATTTTCAGGCAGTGTTTGTTTACATTCCTATGTGATTCCATTGTTCACAACAGTTGTGATCCACCTGAAAGATTTGGTATTTGTTGTAGGGTACTACTTTCACTCAGTCCTTGAATGGTGTCAGTTAACTGCTGAAGAAACTTGTTTCACCTTCCAATACATATAGAGCTCTTTTAATCAATGGAAGAATTTTACGAGGATTTTGTTTTTGGTGGAGTGAACTTTCAGCCCTTTACTTGGTTAGGAGACTCGACTAAATTTTCTGCGGTCGAAATTAATTTCCTATTCCTAAGCAAGAAAGGCATTTTTATGCAATTGCTCCACGGATTTCGCGACTATTCAGAATAATATGCTTAATGAGCAGTTTTCCTACATCAAATTCAATCTTTCGTAATAATTCCTTGGTAATCCTAGGCAGAGATCATAATTTATTTCACCAATGGTTGTGCATGCTGAAGTATTTGGAGTCGTGGGAAGAATGAATGGTTTGACAACGATTTAAGTTTTAATCAAAATGTTTACTTCTCCTTTTATTAAATATTATTCCAGGTAGAGATCTTTCATCTTAACAGTCAGATCTTCATATTAATAATGTTTTGTCAAGCAATGAGGGATCAACAGAACACAAACATCTCTCTTCTCCAAAGTTTCTTTCAAAATCGGCATATTGATATTGTTGAGATCTCTTTTTGGATTGTTGTATTCTCTCGTATTTTTCGATTTCTTCTTTGATAAACTTCTTTCTTTCTGCCTCACACTAAGCTAGAGGCATTTTGCTGCACCAAGTAAGAGGCATTAGGTTAGAGACGCCGGTTAAATATAAGACTAGATTAGAGGCATTTTGCTGCCCGGCGTATCTAAAATTTTTCACCCCTTAGCCGTTTTGCAGTCGCACCGGCTCTGATGTCAGCATTGCATTTCTTTTAATCTGTTGATATTTTTTGTCTTCCTAATTTTCGATCATCATATACATCTGACACGTTCTTCATAAAAGCTTAGTAACCAAACGAAAATTTGTGCACATTTGTTTTTATAGTCCGCTCTTTATTTTCTAAAGTTTCCTCTGAACCTTTTCATGTCTGTATTCCATTTCAAACTCCATTTCAGATTTATTTTCTGTAGACGGTTAGGTATACCAATGGGAAATTGTACTATGTAATCGTTAGGCTGATAATAATTTATTTTAAACTTTCTTCTGGGTTATTTTACTTAGAAATTCAAGAAGAGACTTAAGTCATTTGACAGCCTTTATTGGTCCAACATTTGGAATATGATGGATCCATATACCTATCTGGCAAGGGCTTAGGAACTATACTATTGTGTTGACATCTGTCATGTTACAAAAGGCCTTCACATCGAACATCTGTGCATGTCCATAGAAATATGAAGAGTTACGCGTTCATGTTATATCTGCATTTGCAAAAAAAAAAAAAAAAAAATCCTTGTAGTAGTGACAGATACGTTTTATTTCTGTAACATTAGTTTTGATTTGCCACGCATTTTAAAAACGGCTCAAAATTAAACAGCTAGGTTGAAGAGTTCGACTGGTAGACATATCTCAACGAAGCGTTTCTATAGCCCGTCTAGAACTACTAGATTTATTTGCAATACGTTATGTATGTCCAGAATTATCGTAACGAATTAGGAGATGGTTTCCAGAATTTTCAATGAGCATGAATTCATTGTCTATGTCCAAAATTATCAGGATAATTCGAGAGATAGTTTCAAGAATCTTCAATGATTCGCATGAACTTTGTTATCTATGTCCAAAATTATCGGGACGATTCGAGAGATAGTTTCGAGAATTTTCAATGATGCGCCTTAACTTCATTATCATGTCCAAAATTATCCGAACGATTCGAGAGATAGTTTCGAAAATTTTCAATGATACGCAGGATACTGATTACTAAAATATTCTGGCAGATTCCTGTGGATGCCACGCTGAAATAAATACTATATCATTCAGGGCCGTCATGAGAGATACTGATTATTCAAATACCACTGAAATTGTAATCATATTCTTTTTGGTGAAATCTTCTATTCTGAGCATCAGTAAAAGTAGTTATCAAAGTTTTGGGAAAAAATGTTTAACGATTTCGTAAGTTAAGATCCAAAGATTCGAAAGATTTGAGTATGTTGGTCTTTATATTAGTGCGGAGAAACAAAATTACTTTTTCAGCAAAAGGCTAAACAAGTTAATAATTTATTTTTAAATAAATATTCTTTATCGAATAACAGTTTCTGTGCAGTGCGCGTTGCGTATAATTTATCCTTTCTAAAAAACTGTTTATGAGTTAAAAAAAAAGCAATCAATTTTCTTTTAAATAATGATTTGCTATTTACTCAAATAACGTTATATAATTGTAGACCAATGAATATACTTCCGATTCATTTTACTTCTACTAGAATAAAATAAGAATAACTATAAACGGAGAGGTACAAGGGAAATCCGAAGGAAATATTTGGTTTCTCTACTTAAAGAAAAAACGCTCTGTTGCCCAATACAAGAGTTACAAATGTTTGTTTTCTTGGGACTTGCCTTTTTTGAACACAATACAGTAGATACAAGATGTATTTATTTATATTGATATGTAATCATGTTAATCGCATATTCATTAATTTACTTCAAAAGTTTCCTTATATTCAAAACCTGTCTCATTAGTTTTAAAACGATATAAATTTGGACTTGCGGCTCTCGAACGTTCGGAAAAAATCGGACTTTTTCTGAAATGACATGCCAATTTTTTTTCCATATTTCGATTCGATGCTTCAAATTATGCTTAAATATTACATTTTGTAAAATTTGGTGCGAAATTCAATTTGCTCCAAGAATAATAAGCTTGGTTAACTTCTTCATTTATAGCAACCTATTTTCCTTTCTTTTTTTTTTTTTCATTGTAGATGAGCGGACAAAAATGTCATCGTTCACACTTTAAAATAATTTTAACAAAGTGCGTAAACCACATTTAGCCTTATTGTCGCTTATAACAAATATGCTAAATTTCAAAAAGCCCCGATATATAAATTCATGTATAGCTTAGGAAATTTTGAATAAAAATTTCTAATTTTTTTGTGGTATGCTTAGAAATACATCTACTTTAAGACAATGTTAAAAGTTTTATGGCTTATAACTCAAAATGTTTTTCGAAAAATTTATAATAATTATTTAAAAATACAAATTTAAAAAATGAATCATAAAAAATGGGCGAATTTTATTTGGAATGAACCTAAATTTCGAAATGTGAAAGGAAGAATCAAATAAAATTAATAAAAGAGGGGATATTAACAAATGTATACCAAATTCATTTAAGATTGAGGAGCTAGAACTTTCAAAGTTAATTTTTTAAAAACTACTCGTGCGCCTTTTACAGAAATTGGCAGTTTGACATAATTTGAGTCTTAGAATCGAAATATGGAAACAAATTGGTATGTTACTTCAGGAAAAATCCGATTTTGTGTCAAAACAATGTTATATATAAATCTAATATATATATATCCTAAGTCGCGCTTTCAAGACATTAGAAACGAAAGCTGAATTTCGTCAATCGGCCCAGTAGAACGGAAGATATGCTGCGCAGTGTACGCCTAACAGACAACTTCAGAATCAGAAATCTATCGGAGTGAGGTCGTGGGATCGCGGTGGCCACCAAACTGTAAACTTACGGTGTCAGGACTGAGTGTTCAGTGCATACTTTTGGCGAACATATTCGTAACAGTATCAAAGTCCTGATCTCGAACAGGGAACTGAATGCAGCTATATTCTGTGGTAGAATAACTGCAAGTAAGGAGGGTTTAAAATTACCCTTTTACTAAACTACTATTTAGAGCCACTTCCCAACTCGGAAGGGATAACAGAAAATAATGACCGCACTTGGGTCTAAACTGAACAATCAAACAATTTAAAATAAAGTTAAGTAGAATATTAAGAAGTCGTCGCTCTCAGAGCCATAAACGAGAGGTTGACCTCTAATCTAAACTATCAATGGTCCGTAGCAAGATTTGGCTAATAGTAACGCACTTAGAATTCTTCAATAAGTAATAGCGTAACAGCGCTAAGGCTTAGAATTTAAATACTAGCTAGTCAGGCGAATATCTAACAGAGCCGCAGTGATCTGAGACTAAAACTCTCTCCTTCCTTGCTAACCTTTAAATACCAAACTTGGCTCCACTTCAAATTAGCATAAAGCTGAAACGCGCGCTCATTCTAACGAGAAGTTGAAATAAGAGTTCACAGGAAAGAGAAATTAACATAAAACTTTGTTAGTTTAAACTAAAACCTTAAAACGGGAGATGACTCTACCTCCAAAGTGCTACCGCAGCACTTGCCTAACACATATGGTGACGGAGGAACATCATCTTACATCCATAATGTAATTAACAGAAGGAGAAAAGCTCTTTTCCCTGCTACAATTCTAGAATTACACAGTTCTGTAGCTTTGTTGTATACTGAGCACTTCTAATGAAGCAACTTATCATATCTACGGAAGTTAATTCTTCGAAGAAGGGTCAACAGAGAACTATAGCCGCACTAAACTGTCATTTTGAAGTGCCGCATTACACAATCACTGTAGCTTCATATAAAGGCGCTGGTGCCCCGTCGTGAGGATTTACGTCAGCCCAGTGAACGTGGTTCTTAGAATTTACGTTTCCAGTTAACGAGAAATGCGTCCCATCTATCCATAACATTCGCAGCAATCACCTGCTAAGAAAAAAATTATCAAAATTGACACGCTGTTCCTCGTCTCTATTTGCAACATCTGAACACACTAGGATCGATAAGGAAAGATCCGCAGAACAGAGCTCAGAAGCTTGAGGACTGTGATTTTCAGTGCATCCAAGATGTGAGCAACGCTTCTTGCAGTATCTAATTTACCTGCAGTAATCCTATCATGCACTTCCAAACCAACGTTAACAGGAACACATAATCGTCAGGAATGCATTTTATCACATAAGCATCAGGTTTCTTCAAATTCTTTTACGAAGTAACGTACAGATTTTACGGAATATGGGCCTCATCTTAGCTTACGATTTCACTAATAAACTTCACTGCTTCAGCAGCATTTTCTCCAACAACTTGGTACTTCATCTCGTTGTTTTTCTATTGAGCGCCATCGTATTAGCAAGTTCGAAGATTGAAGGAACAATATTTCTACATTGATTATTAAAGATTTTCTACAAGCACTGCTTTGCGCATAATGTTCTGTGATTGATGATCCTGCTGTCTGTTCCTAAAGATTATGCAAAGAGCAGCAATGATTATCTTATTTGTGTTGTCACATCCTCTCTGTATTTCTCTAGGGTCCTTTACAATGCAGTTACAATGCTCTTCTTTGCAAATATTTTAAGCCTGCAATTTTTGTCGCGCGTGTATATTTCCAACGACATTTATGGTTTTTAAATGCTCTAATCAATTTACGTAAGATAAAAGTTAGTATTGCCATTCAGAAATTTCGAAATGTTTTTATTATAACCGTAGCTATGAGAGCTCTGTTATTTTAAATCATTACAACCTAGTTCGTATACCTTCAAATAATAATATCTGAAATTTCATGTCGACTGGTTGAGCGAATAGGCAGCTAGGAGTTCGTACATCGGAGAAATGTTTTTATGACCACCTTGTCTAATTAGGTTCCATGATTCTACTTTCTTTCTGATTGGTTGATCTACCTGAAATACAGCGGCCAGCGTAACATTTTCGCCACAGCTTTAAAATACTGCAGGTAGCCAACATGTCGTTCAAACTAATAATCCGTGAGGGACCGTTTCTTAAAAACGTTGTTTGTTGCATTTTGCGTTCGTAAATGAGATACCAGCTTAGCATGGTGGTTAGTCGAATTCAGGTGGCAAGGTGTCCAATCGGTATCATCAGTTAATAGAGTTTCTTCAAGAATTAATGAATTATGAATCCAAAAGAGACTTTTCAAGGCAGGGGGAAAATATGAATCATAACTGACATTTTTAATTTTATATATTGTATATTTAAACATTGCCTAATTTTCTCACATCTTAAACTTATTAAGCATCCTTTTAATTATTACCTACCAATTATTAGGCATTATCAATCATTGAGCACCCTTTTTGGAGGAAAAACAATTACAGCTGTATGGTTTCCCTTATTTTGCATTACAAATTTATTTTAAGTTTGATAGCTTTCCTAAACCTCTCAACTTCCCCTAGTATTTTTTCGCCAGGATCTAAATTTAAAGTTAAGTGATATGAATATTTAAACGGGTAAATCTCTGAGTTTATTCAGAGCGTGTTTTCGATAGCCAGCGCACGTTTCGTTGCTATCTCGCTGTACGGTAGTAATCTATACGCTAGTAAGCCTCTTGGCCATTTCGGATGATCGTCAGGCCTGTTAGGCGTAATGCCTAATGTTAGGCGCCTGTTAGGCGTAATGCCTGTTAGGCGCCTGTGAGTCAACCTGTTAGGCGTAATTTAACGTGCTAATCCAGCACTATTTTATTTTAGATTCGACTTGAATTATATTCTACAATTTAGTTTCACCGCAAGTTGGCGGTGTTTTTGTAACGCACGAAGATCGCGCCTTTATTTTAAACGTTTTTAATTAATAATGGGTTACTTTCCGCCCCCCTTCTTCTTTGCTGGTTATTCATTTACGCCTGTGCGAGAATTCACCAGGTTCGTTGTAGGATCTAATTTAGTTTTATATGAAATAGCAGACACAGATCTTACACAGTGATTAAATATTATCAAGGAGCATAAAACTTAATTCGAATGTTGAGTGAGAATATCACACAAAAGTAATCACCCTAAAAAATACAATATTAAATGTTTCTCGATCTGAAAAAGAATATTTAAATTTTGTAATGGATCATGAGAAATATTTTTGCACATGTATTTTTTTAAAGCAATGTATAATAAATTTAAAATAACCCACTTTTTATCTGCATGAATATTGCATTTAACTGTTCATATATTCACTGTAAAGTTTTTTTTTTTTAAATTCAGACAAAATATTTTCACACTTGCAGCACAGGTAAATGTTTTTAATACAGCAAAAAAGTTGAAGAAATTAATTTGTTTGAATAGCTGAGTCACTGATTATTCTACGAATTTTTGAGCCAGTTTTTGCTTGAAATTTACAGAAATGAAAACAGGATATATTGCGCCAAATTATTCATGTAGGAACTTAATCATCATTATATACTTACTCATATGATCTGCGTAAAACAGTAACGGCTCGTGGGAACTTTCAACTACAGAATTAAAACTATAGCATAACATCCGACTTTTGTCGCGGTGGTCTCTTTTCCTTAAGAAAGGCCCATTATAAAGACGGGAATCTCTGCAATAAGAAATTCGCAGTTTTAAGCTTGCAAATTATGAGGAATAAACATGATATTCTTGTATATAATTAAATAAGATAGAAATTGTTTTATTTATTCTTTACTTTTTCATGCCGAAAACGAAAACATAAAATGTTTTATCCTTGGAGTTGCAAAGTTGCACACGATGTTTCGATTTCAGACTTGATTTCTGTAAATACTGGCCTTAGACCTGTACTGCCAATAGCACGAATTCTTAAAGTAATGAAGAGAATCTTTCGAAAGCAGTTTTATCGTAACTAATTCGAAATTGAACTTGAATTCGAAATAATCTATTATAGCAGCCGTAAAAATTTATTTATTTATTACAAATGCCTGGTTTTTGACACTTAAACCATAAGCTGTCTTCCTTCCCAGTACTTCTGAGTAACAAAGTTAAAACTCTCAAGTGCACAGCCCATGTTTAAATGCTTTTTTTGGCCATAGATTATCCAAAGTCTCAAAGCAAAGATTGAAAAATTCTGGGTCCAGTATAGAGAAGTAAGCATTCAGGCAATCATGTCCAGACAAAATTCACTGAATGAAGCCACAGCTGTACGGCGACGAATAGATGAATTTACAGAATTGTAATCTCTGTAGTTTTTTCAATATTAAATGTGTCAGAAATTTTTGCAACAGTATGTTTAACATTTAAATCATTTTTAAAAGGAAGATACAAATATTGCAGAGTAACTTTATCTTTTAAAAAATCGTGATATCTGATTTCAAAATGAAATCTGCAAACGTATGTTTCAGTATTTTTGATCGGACATATTTGGGAAATGATTCTAATCATTTTGTTGAACATCTTCTATTAGCACAGTGCATTTTCTTTTTGTATAGGTTAATATAACAAAGCATTTCGATTGCTGACTTTATCTTAAATTTCTAAATTTAAATAACTGAATTTTGATGTAAAATATGTAATTATACTAAAACACGGAGCCAGTTTTCCTCATTTAAATATGAACATTCTTGATCTTGTTTTCAAGAAAATTTCTGTCTCAGTTAAAAAAAATCTCAAAATTCTTGCAGAAATTTATATTTAGTTACCCATTTTACATTAGTGTGTATTAGTATTTCTGGCTGTCCTTCATCAAATTTAATTTGAAGAGATGCCGCTTGAAGAAACTTCGTTGAATGAAATGAACAATTATTAACTCTATGTCTCTTATTTCCTTTGTATTTCATCATTTGCTCGCTAAAGCATTGTAGGTTTGCTATTGATCTGAAACTGCAGATCTTACGAGACAAGCTAGCGAGTTATCGTTATGTATGAAACATTATTGTTTAAATAAATTTTTACTAATCTTAGTTTGGTCTGGTTTAATTGATCACGGCAAAGCACTCGAAAGCTACCTGCCTAATGGAAGAGATGCCTTCGTGGTAGACTTTTTAAAGGAAACTGACTCGCATGCATATTACAAATGCAGAAAACCACAAAAACGCGCATGCAGCCAACACATTCGCCGGGACTCGAACCACGGATTGAGCTACCAGTGTTCAGCTACTTTACCGCTCGGCCATTGATGAGCCCCTATACTACTCTTCAAAACAAAAGGCGCAACTTGTGCTACAGATGAACCACCACCTGTGGCTTTTAACTTTAACAATAACACACACTTGAATTTAAACGTTGATAAAATAACCTATAACTATACTTTGAACAAACCCATCTGCAAGTGAGCTCAATTAATTGACAACAAACAGGCGTGTAAGCTTTAAAGTATCGGGTTGCGAGAGAATGCAAAACCCGGAATAATCACTTTTAGATAGATCTGACGAAATTCTAACAACGCAGCGCGAATGTTAGAAACCCTCTAAGAACTCACAAACCCTCAGCTTATATACTTAGCTAAAGAGGAATACAGAAAGACGCTAAAGTTAAGATCAAAATCATAATAACCGGTTAATTAACATAAGAACATTACAATTTGTTGCTGAATCAAGCATTGGCAGTTTAGAAAACTTAACGACTCGTTCATTAATTTGGCATAAAGCTATGAATCCTATATACAGATTGTCATTGCTCCTGCTTCATCTGTCTTTAATGAGGGAGGTTTCAAAAGATTTGTACGTATCTGTTCCCCTAGTCCTTTCAAAGAAATTACAACTAAAAGTCCATCTTTAGATGTATAACCTTTAAAAAAAACATGCAAAAATAATAAGCAATTGTGGTGTGTCACTTATACCTGTCGATTTATAAAATTGAAGGATAAAAAATGTAAAAGTAGGCAACGTAGGTAAAAATGTTGAGTCATTAGGTATTTTTGGAAGAAGAAGACATGAAAAATGAGCAACGCCTTCGCCGGGAATCGAACCATGGATCTCTCAGTTACGCGTCGAGCGTGCTGACCACTACACCACGAAGGCATGCGAAAAAGGCGGGAGAAATACCTTATATACTCTCCCTTTTAAAGGGCGACTGGAGTTTATGGGCCCCAATCGCCAAATCGTGGTGGTGGAGAATCATCATCAACCACCTTTTATTTCGGGCTCCAGTTGTAGAGACATTAGGTATTTTTGAAGCAGGAAACGTCAAAAATGAGCAAAGCCTTCGCCGGGAATCGAACCACGGATCTTTCGGTTACGCGTCGAGCGTGCTGACCACTACACCACGAAGGCATGCAAAGGCAGCGGGAGAAAAACCTTACAAACTCGTCTACGTAAAATCAGGTATTTATTTTCTATTCAATACTATGCATTGGGAGCTAAAATTGTTATATATTTCTTAGACAGATTTTCCTATAGATTAAATTGGAACATTATTCTATACTTACCTAAAAGCATACAAAAAATCAAAGGAACTTAACTCATCAATTTCTTCCACTGTCATATTATCATCAGCAAAATAATGCTTCTTTCTTGGAATCTGCAAGAGATTTTACGGTTCTGTAAGATATACAAATATATTATATAATATCTTTTGAGATATATTCTCTTCTATATACATTACATCTATCTTTTTGAGATACGTTATTTCTTCTTTGAAATATTCTCTTTCTCCATCATTTTTATCATAAATGTTTCATGAAGAAATGAAATTAATAATTTTTAAAAATAGTATTATACTTAACAATAATTTAATATACAGATAAAATTGTAAGAGACAGCTTTCTGACATTTCATGAACTCCACAATTTTTTACTAACAAAATTAAACTATTTTGATGCTGTGAATGCCTAAAAACAATTTATCTTTGCCTAAATTGAAATCAAATGTTTGAGATGGAATGGTTAATTCCGTATGAGCCCAAGAATAAAAATCGTAAGGAGGCAGAAGCCTTAAAAAGATAATCATATCATTATTAAGAGAATATAGGATTACAAAATTGTCATTATTGATCATATCCTTAGTTTTTCTCTTAAAGAACTGACGGTAAGTTTTAAAGTTTTTAGCCCAAAGGAGCAATTTGCCCAGAAGTGCTATTAATTTCGTTTTATCATTTTGAGTCTTCCACTATAAAACGGCGTTTCACTTTTCAAATTGTTGCGACCAAATATTAGAGCTCTGCATTATATTCAAAGAAATTAAATAACGAAGAACCTGCATCGATGTATGTATGTTTCTCGCACTGTGAAAAAACAACAGTACCTAGAGGCATCAAACTTTCAATAACTTAGTCTTCCCTCGAATATAGGCATCTCGAAGCCGAAATTTGGAATCTAGAATTTATTTTATTATCTATTTCATATTTTGTAAAGCATTTATGTGTTGAATTAAGAAACTGAACGATTTCAAAGCGAGAAATGGCAACATTGTATGATAAAAAAATACATTTCCATCTTCAGCACGCGAGATTTTGTATCGGAAATTTTAAAGATATGCTCTTTTGAAATATTTTGTGATATTAACGTTGAATTGAATTTGATTTTTTAAATGCGAAGAACATCATATTTGATAAATAAAGGTAACACACAAAAGGTTAAAAAAACGCCCTTTTGGGCGTAATATAAAACCTGAAAGCCTTCAGATTTTTTTTCATGTATTGTGAATGAATGGAGCATTAACATGTAGAATAACAGGTAACTCAACATAGAGATATTTTCAAGCGATCCCCAAAGAAATAATTTCTAACACACGGGCTGATTTAAACGTTTTTGCAGTGTTTCTCTTCCTCAATATTAGATGGAAAAATTCTGTGTTGGGATTTGGAGCTCCTAATCTTCCAATCCCATCAAAGATAACAAAGAGCATATTTTGACACTGAGGTGATTGAAATGCAGTTGGACAACCAGTCTTCGCTTTTTGACCACGAAATACCAACGAGATTTCATCAAGATAGGTGAAGAAGCTGTCTTTATGAAAGTGCAACAGAACTGTGATTAACCTTTGCGTTAGACGTGAGAGCAGTTGTAATGGAACTGTTGAAAGGCATTAACATGCATGTAATGATATCATGTTTAACAATATTCTGATATTTCAATATTGGAGGCACATAAGTGATCAACAAAGAATAGTTTGGAAAGCTATTCACTGAGCTTATATATGGATATTCAACATTCCAGCTCTTAAACAGCGACGTGATTATCATGCAAACATGCTGAAAATCTACAAGTATTTGCGTGAAACTGTGAGGAAAGAAATGCAAAATTTGCTCAAGAAGGTTTTTTTTTTCTTCAAATAATGCTCAACTGCATATTGTTGCTGTAGCATTAGCAGTCTGAAAGTAATGAGACTGCTCTTCATGCGGTCTGAATTCGGTGGTGGATGATTTCTGCCTATTCTATACGCCAAAAAGGAAACTGGGAGAAAAGAGATAAAGAACATTAAATTTAATAGCCTTTTAAATATTCCACTGCATTAAAGAGTATGTTACATTTGTATTTCTCTATTTACAAATATACCTTTTTTGGCTAACATTTATCTGTAAGCACATGGAATATATTTTAGCAGTAGTCTGTTTAACTGTAACTGTGTAACCACTACGCTATCACCACACTGACATGATTAGCAATTTTGGCTTATGTACATTATCAAGTAAATGAATTTATAAAAAAAAATTTTGTTTTGTATTTCAGTGTGCTATTGTCTAAAAAACTCACCGGAGCTTTGTTCTTCAGTTTCTAGAACATATCTTACAAAAAACATTATTTTTTAAAGCAGCGTTCCGATTGAAGTTAAACGGACCGCTAAAAATATATTCCATGTGATTACAGATATATAGGCAAAAAAGGTATATTTGTAAATAGAGAAATATACATTTAACATACTCTTTAATGCAGTGGAATATTTAAAAGGCTATTAAATTTAATTCATAATCAACGTTTTTAGTTTTTACCTGTTTCAAAAGATGAAAATAACAAATCTTTTCACGCCATATCTGATTTGCTATATTAGTCTGATATAGTCAGACATTCGTTATCATTAAAGGTAAATGTGTATGCAGAACTACGGAATAATTTTCAGAACAAATTTTCCTATTTCATAGACTTGGTATTATATTTTTTGCGCCTGATTTCCTTGACAGTAATCACTATTCTCCTCGAACTAGTACTGTAGTTGCAGTTATCTTATTTTCTTATCTTTTTTTAACTAAATTCAGCCGATTGCTGTCTTTTTCAGTATGCAGATTTCTCGCTATAATTCAGAAATAAGTATTTTTTGGTGAAACATTCTTTCCCTGAGCCAGCGTTCATCGTTACTTCTGCCGCCATTAGTTTTTGGTGACAACACCTTATTGCTCCTTTTTACCACGTGGTCCCAACGCTTCCTCAGACCTACGGATAGAAGTTGGACGTTGTTGAACTTCATCCGTTCCGTCAACCGTCGACGAATAGCAGATGTCAATCAAAATGAATTCGCACGCTGATTGGAGAAACGTATACGCATCGCAACGCATACGCAGTAGTGGAAACGGGCCTTAATGCGTTTCTCCCAAGACGCTACGTGTTGGTAACGCACTAATGGAAACTGGACTTTACTCTATAAATGGGTTTTTTATAGCCTGGTTTAGGATGTCATTCACGTCGTTGAGACCATAGGGACTAGACGTGAATTTTACTTTCTCTTATCTCTTTGAGAATTTTTGCTGTTATGAATCAGTTCATCTTGAACTCTGGTGAGAGTACTGTTAATTATGCCATCTAATGTTAGCTTTGTTTAAATGGTTACCGTCATGGATGAGAATGAGCCTGATTTAACTACGGTTTCTTAACCGACTGTCGCTTCTCTTGAAAGTAAAATCTTTGATCTTACGCTCAGACGAAATGCGGTTAATCGTGATAGCAGAAATTGCAGCGTTGAAAGTAAGAGAATTGTATACACTCGCAAAGAAAAGGAATTCCAGAATGATATTGATAATCTACAGATGTTGATTAAGGAACTTAAAAAATTATCGAGCCCGGCTCAAACAGGAAATGAAACACGTTTGGATACTCAGATCGATAAATGTGTTCCCACAACACCTAAATCAAGTAAAAAGATTAAAAAACGCAATATCACCGACGGTGAAGGGTTTACCTCCCCTTGAAACTCGGTCAAACGTCCTTCATAAGATGATGAACAAACTGAACCAGCTCAGTCGAACAAATTTTCGAATTTAAAAGACGATGATCAAATGGAGGAAGAGACTACTCATTCTCAGACTCCTCAAACTCGTAAACCCCACGATCCCCCAATAGTACTTCATGATTTCAATGGGAATTGGGATACGCCGAAAGAGGAAATTGAAAGCAGTAATATCCCTCAATACAAGGGCAATATGAATGGAAACACATTAACTATTAGGGTTTGTGACCTCGATCATTACAGATTTATTACAAAGCTACTTGAACAACGTGGAGTACAATTCCACAGTTTTAAAGCTAATAATAAAAAATGAATTAAAGCGGTCATTAAAAAACTCCCAAAGAATTCAAATATTGACATAATAAAACAAGAACTTGCCTATAAAGGAATACTAGTCCTAAAAGCGCACCAACTTACTACCATCAGAGATGGAAACATAATGAAACTACCGCTATTTCAAGTAGAATGCAAGAGAAACGTTGAAGGTTAAAACGTTTATGACGTCGAAAAACTCAGAGGATTAGATATCGCAGTTGTATCTTACAAATCAAAAAAGGGCCCTGTGCAATGCCATAAATGCCAACGTTATGAGCATGCACGGGAGCTGTGCCGCTACACTGCAAGATGCATGAAATGTGCAAAATCTCATAAAAACTATACCTGCATTCAAAAGAAAGAGGATAATAAACCTGCATGCTGTGCCCTTTCCAGTGAAAGTCATGTTTCAATTTATTAAGCTTGTATTAAGCACCCTAATAACATCAAAAACGCCGTAGCAGAGTCAAAAGCCAGGAAAGAAGTTGAAACAACAACAAATGTTTGGAATAATAAATTAGATTTTAAAGCATCTGACTTCCCCACTCTTCCTAACGAATCAAAAAATCCGAAGCCCAAGAATAAGCATGACACTGAAAATGAAAATGAAACATCTATTTTCTCATGGATAAAAACCCATCTAAATGAAGCAAAAGAATTTTTACAAAAAAAAAAAAAACGCTAAATGAATGATGAGAAATGAATTAGGCATCTTGAATTAGGCATCTTGAATCTTGAATTAGGCATCGCTGCCATTGACTATTTCACTAGTATTGACTTAGAATTCTAGTTTATCTCCTAGAATTCTTCAAATGCAACTTCACTAGTATTTTGGCATTCCCATCTTAATATTGCAAATAATCAACCTGCAACTTGTAGACTGTAAATATTTTATGCTTAATCATGACTTTACTTCTTTAAACTTAGTGAATTTCGTGCTAATGCGATTTGGCCTCTTAACTACCCACCGCATTGGTTCTGCCAAGCCACGACTACAAGTTCAAGTTTTCCATTTTTCATATTTAAAATTGTGTGTATATGGTGATATCTGTATTTTTCCTCATTGATATGGACTAATGGAAAGCACAAAGCTTTTATTCATTAAAACTAATTTATTAGCTTAATTAAGAACTTTTACTGAATGTGGCTATCTTCGAATTCGACCAATCAGGTGCCCTCTCAGGACCACATGACTTCTTCTCTGACCACCTCCATGCCAACGCATCGCTTCACGAGCAAAGACTTTAACAAACTCATGAACTTTCATAACTGTATTTTCGCCTCGTGCACTAATGTACAAATGTACATCTTTAATCGTTTTAAACTAAGCAAACGTCAATATGGTATTAATTCTCAGTAGACTGGTAATAACTATTAGTAGTTTAGACCAGAAAGAAAGTTGTGATCTAAGATCCGATCCAGGTTAGGATGTTTCTATTCTATAGTATACTGTATTATCATGTCAAAAGTAATAGAGACTCACAGAATCGGAGGTCACTCCGTCCCATCTGCTTTCTTCCTCTAAGCCCTGGGTAAAATATACAAAAAAACTCCTTGTTCAGCAACTTAGTTACCATCTACAACAAGTACAAAACTTTCTCAGCCATTAACAATTTGGATTTAACCCTAGTCTATCACATTACACGCACTGCAGGAAGTACGGCAGCACATCATCAACAACAGAAATCAACTGTTACATAATGCTTTCATTTCCATCGGCTTATAGAGTGCATTCGATACTTTCTGGTGGCCAGGTCCGCAGTGTGACTCGCTACCCTGTCAAATTATACCTCACCTTCGACAGCTAGGAGAGATCTCACATTGTGGCAATTAATACGGGCCTCACCATCAAGTCTCAAGAAAGCGCCCTGGGGACACCTAGGTCATCTGCTTGATATAGTAGCTGTATACTTCTTTAGGAATACGAGGTCTGTGCTGCTAATGTGTTCATTTGCTGAGAATTGGTGTAATGTATCTCAGATACTCCGTGTTGTGATTGATCATGTTGAATTTTATTAGTGCTCTATTGAGATTCTAGATGTGACGCTAAGCGTTCCGCCTTCCTAATTTCAGTATAATGTAACCTATCTGTTCTTTTACAGAGTAGAATTTTCATAACTCTGGATGTTGCTTGCCAAACAAAGTTGTCTTCTGCTGTAAGAAAGTTAATAACCTGCAACAAATTTATCTGTTTCATAGCAAGAGGCTTGATTGCTTTGTGCAACTTGTTGAGAATGAGGCAGTATTTCTAAGTTTTGTGAGATGCTGCAATTTACCCGGTCTTTGAACTTTTGATTTATCCATCTTCACAGAGTCCTTTTCATATTGTTACATAATATCACGTGTGAAGTTCTTGATCAAGCCATCAATAACGGTGGAAATTTGTAATGAATATTGTTTAGAGCTTTGGGAAAATATTTCCAGTTAGTTCTAATGGCTTGTTATCCAGTATATTATAACAACTGATATCTTGGTAAACTTGGACTGGGTTGCAGTCTGAGAGTATTTCATTCAGCGCAGAAATATCCGACTGACAGCTAATATTTTTCAGCTGAAAAGGGTCGATAATGCCATCAGAATCAACTTTTTACCGTGCTTGTGGTAGGTGGAGCTGATATTCGTTTTCTAGCAGTTTGTGTTAAATTGAATACGATACATCTTGTACGTTTAATTATAGCAATTTCAAGCCCTGTTTTGTACATTTTGGTCTCTACCTATTATTATTCGAGCAATGAAAGAAAGCAGAAAATCCATGGTGGAAGGTATATATTGCGGCGGACGTGGAGTGAAATGTGTATGTTAGAGAAGTACTTGAGGTGTTGTTAATAGTTGTGCTTTCTACGGCTGAAAGCTAAGATATTGTTAACAGATAATGGAAAGTGGAGCTCTTAACAAGAACAGACAATCGAAATGGCTGCTCCTAAGTAAATACTGCCACTCGCCTGCAAGATTTTCTGGCGTAATTAATTTATTCTTGTTATTTATTAACAAATAAATGTTGAAAAGAGTAATTCATCGGTATGAGGGGCATAATATCGTAACTCATAGTGTAATTCCTCGGTATGTGGGTAATTCTTCGGCTTTATGTGTGCAGAACCAAGCAAAAGTTATTTTCTTTGTGCAAAAGAGTTATGCTTGGTAACAGTTTTCCTCTCGAAGAATGTATTTATGACTTATGTGGACAGCAAAATGTCTTCTTTTTTCATAGTGACTCACCCTCTGTCCTTGATTCTCAATGTGAAAGTTAAGCACTTTTTTGGCTTAACAAATTTAGAGCTTCATTGCATTTCAAAGAATCAGGGGATAATTTATAATAACAGTAAACAGCTAATGTTTATAACTTGAAATTTTTGGCTTTTGCTAATTTTTCTTATTTTTTTGGATGAACGATGAGGACAACAGTATCTATATATGTTGACAGCCATATACACTAGCCGACAAAGAATATTACATTGAAAGAACTGAAATTCATTACAGTAAAATTTCACTCTCTGAAATCTAGTATAGGTACACTGCATTAAAACGTTAAAAAAACTTTCTTTTCTTTTCTAAGAATTTAAAACGAAACTGGGATAAATCTTAAATTAAAAGTGATTTTTACCGTACTCATGTTTACTGTGCAGTAACCTGGGTAATTCTTGCAAACAGATTCGTCAGCTAAAGTGCAGTGTTCAGGATATTTAGCACAGTACTTGCTTCTCGTAATTCTAAAATAAAACAAAAAATATAACAAAAGTGAATCTTATGTATGTATAAAGTATTTGACATAATATTTTATGTTATAAGTTCACATATCTTCTACATTAACTCGTTGCTCTTTGAATATTTCAAATTGCAAAAAAAATATTTCTTCTTGCATGTTTATAAATAAAATCCCCAAAACATTAAACTTCGAAATAACATTTTCATGAAAGTGAATCATTTTTATATGGAAAAGCTAAAGAACATCTAACTTTTTTACATAAGCCTATAGTATAATAATTATTTCTGTTATTGCAAAGCATGTTGTAATAGCAATAATAAGGGATGAATCATTCCTTGAGAACTTAAAAACTTAAAAACAAATATATTATGAATAATATAAGATTTTACAATTGGAATAAAGATTTTACAATTGGCCCAATCTATGTTGACACTTATCCGTATAAAAAGAAATTAAGAAAGACGTAAACTATGTCGATATTTATCCACACACAAAAAAAGTAAGAATGACGTAATATATTCTGACACTTATCCATAAAAATCAATTTTCTGTGTTTCATATAGTTTGGTAGATATTTCAAACTGATATGATGAGAACGAGAGGCTTTTTTCCTTTTGCCTAAAATACATCATATACTAAGAGAAAAGAGCACATTTTTCAAAAGTTTAGAAAAAATGCACTGAAGATTATTTATTCTTTATTGTATTTTTTACTTCCTTCTACGAAGTAAAAAGGAAGTCTTGTAGTAGCGAAAAATTTCGGGTATCATATTGTACCGAAAATTGCTCCTTTCGAATGAGCTCCTCATAGCTTAGTGCAGAAGACGCAGTACTTGAGACCCGAAGGTCCCTGGTTCGAAAGCTATCAAAGCCAAGATACCTAATAATTGTTTTCTATGTAAATTTTCCTCTTATTAGTCTGTTTTCTTTATGTTCCAGAACATTCCGAGTCTGGAATATTCCAGCATGCTCATCAGCTGTAGTATATAAACAGTTCTTCATTCAGTTCGAATTAATAAAGTCTTGAGTTTAGACTTGAGTACCTGCCTGTTCATTTGTAAGATCCCTTCATATACGCGACAATATTTCAACGAAAATATCCATTTTGACCTCTATCGAATGCAACTTAACGATGTTTGAGTGATATCTGTACGCAAAGACAGAATAAAGCACTCTTTTCCTCCAAAAATAATTTTAAAACGGATTCTGAAGAGATTTTTTTCGTGGCGTCTGTGTGTACGTACGTATGTATATATGTATCTCGCATAACACAAAAAAGAATAGCCTCAGAACGTTGAAATTTTGTATATAGGACTGCTATAACATGTAGATGTGCACCTCCTATTTTGGTTACAATCGGCGCTCCAAAAGTATATAAATGTATATATATATGTAACCACTTTGTTACTCGGCTTGGTGAGCTTATCTTTTCTTCAAGAAGCTGAAAGTACCAGAAATATCTCGACAGCCAGATGAAAAAAAATATAAGGCCGGAGACAGCATCTGTTCTCAGTTAGTCAGTTGCTTTCTTATTGTTGCTGCGAGTGTTAGTTCCGCGTGAACTGAGATATATCCGAATTAGATTTTATCTTTAGATGCACTTTGCATTGCGTTGTGTTTAACGTTCTTAGTAGTTTCAAGTTAACTACTGATTGTACTCTGTGGTGCTGTGAACACTTGTACGAGAATTTCTGTGGAAGATTCCAGAACTTTGTTTAATGAAAAGAAATCTTTGAAAAATTCCAGTCTGTCTTTTCATTAAATAAATTTTATTCACCTATTATCGGACCTGTGCGTATTCAATCCATTACGAATCCGTACGCACACAACAATTTTGGTGTCAGAAATGGCCAGTGACAAGAGCGCCGGATGAGCAATTAAGAAAGCTAGTGGCAGCTTTTGTTGCGTTCAAAGAAGACATCAAAGCTGAAGAAAAGATGGAAGCTGGTCAAGAATCCGCTAATAATGAGATGAAAGCCGTTTAATAAGAGATGGAATCCGTTAAAGAACGAAAGCTGGCCAAGAATCCGTTAAGAGATGAAATCTGTTCAAAAAGAGATTGAAGCAGCTCAAGAGGAAATAAAATGAGAAATTACCTGTAAATAGAAAATAAATTCGAGATTATAGAAGGCAGAATAGACACGGTTGAAGGCAAAGTCCGAGAAATTCAAGAAAGAGTTTCTGCAGTGGAAAAACAAATTAAAAAAAGAGTTTCAGCCGTCCAAGAAGCAATCGAACAAGAAATTGAAAAGAGAGTCTGCGTGGTCGTCAACGCAGCCGGGGGAAGGTACAAAGTTACGAGTACAATGTAGGAGCTCCTTTTCAACGTATCGCCCTTGACATCCTGGGACTTCTGGTAAGAACTGCTAACAAATATATCCTCGTTGTCATTGATTATTTCTCCAAGTGATCTCGAGTATATCCTATTCCTGATCAAGAGGTTGTCACAGTAGCAGAGGTAATGATATAGGATTTGGATTTCTAAGCTCGGAGTGCCTATTTAGATACATTCCGATCTAGGAAGAAATTTTGCATCGGCTGTAATTAAAGAACTCTGGAAGCTACTCGGCATTGAAAAAACCCAAACGACACCTTTACATCCCCAGTCAGATGGCATGGTAAAGAGATTTAATCCAACCATCCTTTATATCCTCGCTTTGGTGGTTTCCAGAAATCAACAGGAGTGCGACAGGAAGTCACCACTGTTTTCACTGGCTTACCGCAGTGCTGTCCATGAGAATACCTGCTGTTCCCCATCTCAGATGCTCTTCGGTCGTGACCATCGTCTGCCTTGCGACCTCTTGTTTGGTCTCCCTCCGGATGCGCCTTCATCGCCTGAGGAGTACATCCAAGATTTTCAGGCAGGTTTTAGGTGATGCAAAGTTTTGCACGACAGCTAGTCAACTAGGATGTCGGGAAGATGAATACCCTCAATGACATGAGAGCTACAGGATATCTTTTCAACAAAGGAGACAAGTTTGTTGTTGCAGAATCTAATCCGACAAAAAGGATTATCTCCTAAACTACAGTCATCTTTGGATGGTCCTTACACAGGCCTAAAGAGGCTGAATGGCGTCATAGTTCAGATCCGTGAAATACCGAGTTCTAAGCCTAAGTTGTTCATTAGAACAGGTTAGCCCCTTTCTACGGCTATAGTACGTATACCTCATTGTGTATATAATGCAAATAGATAATAAGACCATGGTCGTATTTATTTCTAAATTTGTAAATTTATGCGCTCATTTCTTAAATTAGTATTTCATTGGTTTAATGTTTTGTTACTTAATGAAATCATTAAGTATTACATTGATTTGCCTAAATAGTATGTGCAGCTTCCCATCTAGGGATTGTACTGCCTGGGACGTGCAGTCCATGTGAAGGGTGCAGTGCTACGTATTTTGGTACTTAGATAGATAATTTTAGTGTAACTGTATGTAAAACTGTTGTATTTCTTTCGTATAATGTAGCATCAAAATCTAAAAAGCGAAGCTTGTAAGGTTTTAGTTAAACTAACCAAGTTTTATTTTAATTTAAATCTTTTCTATATCCTCTCTGTTTCAACTTCCTGTCAGAAGAAGCGCGCGTTTTCAGCTTATGCTAATTTTTGAAGTTCAGCCAAGCACTATTTAAGCCAGAGGTAGAAACCTCTCGGTGTGTGAGAGCCTTGCCTCAGATCGGTCACGCCGCTCAACGTTCGTCTGACCAGCTAGCAGTTTAAATTTATAAGCCATAGTGCTTACTACGTGATTGCATTGTAAAACAAATTAAAGTGCGGTAGTATTTAGTATACCTTGCTACGCACCCTTTTCGGTAGAGGCCAACTTCCGCGAATTGCTCTGCGAAGCAAAGTTTAATTTAATTTCTATTTAGGTATTTATTTTAATTTGTTTGATTGTTAAGTTCGACCAAAGTGTGGTCTTTTACTTTCTGTATCTCTCCCGAATTGGGAGGTTTGTATTTAATAGTGATTGAATAAAAGAGGATTTCAAATCCCTTTCACGTGCAGTTATTCTCCAGCCCAGCAGTTACATCAGAACATAGCGTACCTTCCGCTCCCTGTTCCAGTTCAGGACTGACTATTGGAGGTTAAGAACACTTTACAGAATTTACCATGTTTCCAAAAAAGATGCACAGAGCGATAAGTCCTGACAAGCTATGCTGGAAAAGTAAGAATACTGCGGCAAGTGAATTTAACATTGAGTAAATGGATATCTCGTTAATTTGCCGGAAAATCTCCAAAAGTCGCCAAACTTGGTAATTATTTGGCGACATTTCGCTTCGGTCCCTGTATCGTCATCATAGGCATTGTAATTGAATAAATGTAATTGATCACTATGTTAGCTGTAACCTTAATTCGACTCTCATATTACTTTCCAATAATTTCGGAAAGCAGAAAGTACTAGAAATATCTCGGCAGCCGGGTGAAAACTATATAATGCCAGAGAGAACATCTGCTCTCAATTACTTAGCCAGTTGCTTAGTTATTGTTGTTGCGAGTTGTTAACTCCGCGTGAACTGAGATATACCCGAGTTAGCGTTCTCTTTAGATGCGCTTTGCATTGCGTTGTATTTAACGTTCTTAGTAGTTTGAAGTGTAACTACTCATTGTCCTCTGTGATACTACGAACACTTGTACGAGAATTTCTGTAAAAAATTCCAGATCTTTCAAGTCTTTCTTTTGATTAAATAAATTTTGCATTCAATCTGTTAAGAATCCGTACGCACTCAATAATATGTTAGCAAACCAAACTGCCGTTTTTGATCATAAAACAATCCACAGGACATGCACGATAAGATCTTGCATTTGCCAAAGGCCACTGTATGTTGTAGTGTATGGCATAGTGGCATCATCAGATAATTTTGTTTTTTCAGAAAGTGGGAGGAAGTGCAGTTATAGTGACTGATGTGCGATTCCGATTTATGATAACAAATATTTTTTGGCCATATTTAGAGGGCATGTTGCTTCGAAAAGACAGTGCCATATGTCACGCTGCTAATGTCTCTATCAACGTATTGCAACAAAATTTGGGCGAAGAATAATTTTACGAAATGCAATTAACTGGTATCTCACTAGCTGTGATTAAACTTCTTTAAATTTTTTATGCCCTTATAATGCCCTTATTTTTATGCCCTTATTTTTTACGCCCCCCCCCCGATTTCTTGAATTTAAGAATAAACATCGAACATTGCTTTCATGACTTTAGATCCGAGTTATTGCATACAGTCATCGACAATAGAGTTCATCGAATTCATTCGTATGCAGTAAGTCAAGGTGAATACTTTAAATGAAGCTTTGTTTAAAACATTAAAATTACTTCATGAAATATTAAAACGTAAACTGTACTTCAAGATAATGTCAAAATTTTGGTTCTGTCTGAAATATTTTCTATTTTATTCCAAATCATGTTCAACTTATTGAAAGGCCTTTATAAATGATACATAGCAAAAAATTAGAAATTCTAACTGATACTTTTATGTAAATTTGAACTCAACAACATTGTTCAGATTTTCTAGTCAATATTGCTCTTATATATCTATTGCTCTTAATATGCAATATATAGTTTTCTCATATCTGAAGTTGTTTTACTTATATCATTGTCTGTATGGGATGAAGTTTAATTTCTAACCCGAATGAGCTTACTCTCCAAGCTTGAAAATACATGTAAGTTGTCAGCAAGATTTTTGCATTAATTACAATATGCGTTATTCTTCTTCCTGTGTCTTCTTTTTAAACTGCCCTTGGACTAACCGATATTTTAAGTTAACCGCAGATATCGTCTCTAATGTTATTTGGTAAATCTGGAACTGAATGTACAGTCGAATCAGGTTAATTGGACCACCTAATAGTCGGATTAGCCGCTTTTTCGGACCGAATCCGAAAGAACCGAAACAAATCCTTTGTACATAAGCCTAATATTATTCGCTTATTTGGACCAAAATTCCGTTTAGTCGGACCATAATTCTGTTTAGTCGGACAAAAAATTCCGTTTAGTCGGACCAAAAAACGTGAGAGGGAATAAGAAATAGAAGCCACAAGTCGGCAGCGTACAGCGGATGTACTGGTGGTCCGTGACATATGGGAGGATCTGTAGCTGCGCTCCTCAGGAGAATGCTTTATCAAAGATCAGGAATTCCTTAAAGTGCATGACAAGAGCAAACCCAGTGGGAAGTGAACACCCGCACTGTTTTCTTTGACCTTTCTTAAAACAGAGCCACCAGTAGCCGCCAGCAAGGTTATTGGTTCTACTGCATCTCCGATTTTCGAGGAAATGAAGAATAGAGTGTCCGGCTCCACCTGAAAGGAATTCCCGCCTGTCAATCATGATTAAGCGAATCAGGTTAATTGGACCACCTAATAGTCGGACCAGCCGCTTTTTCGGACCGAATCCGAAAGAACCGAAACAAATCCTATGTACATAGCCTAATATTATTCGCTTATTTGGACCAAAATTCCATTTAGTTGAACCAAAAAACGTGAGAGGGAATAAGAAACAGAAGCCACAAGTCGGCAGGGTACAGCGGATGTACAGGTGCCCGCGACATATGGGAGGATCTGTAGCTGCGCTCCTCAGGAGAATGCTATATCAAAGGTCAGGAATTCCTTAAAGTGCATGACAAGAGCAAAACCAGTGGGACGTGAACACCCGCACTGTTTTCTTTGACCTTTCTTAAAACAGAGAAACCAGTAGCCGCCAGCAAGGTTATTGGTTCTACTGCATCTCCGATTTTTGAGGAAATGAAGAATAGAGTGTCCGGCTCCACCTGAAAGGAATTCCCGCCGAAACAAGAGAATGATTGACAAATCATGATCAAAGTTTACACGAGAAAGCTATCATTTCACCACCCTTTTGGGATGATTTTAATGCCAAAGCTTTGAATGGCGAGCATTTTATTTCGCTCTTGACCCCGAAACACCAAGGTTTCTTCAGATCACTTTAGTCAGTGAACTGTGCACGTGTCTTGTCTCCCCTGCCAAAATGTCACGACATGACTTGACGTTAGCTGAAAAAATTGGTTTACTGGATAAGATCAAGCAACAACCACGAAACATTAGTCAGAGTCGGTTGGTGGAAATTACCGGATTGGCAAAGACTACAATTTCGCGCTTGACAAGAGAATGGAAACAAGAGAATGAGCTGCTAGAAGAATGGACGCAATGTTAAGGACGAGGAGGAACTTTCAAAAACCGGAAGCGTGAACGCAAGGATCCAGACGTCGATGAGGTCCTTAATGAATGGTTTGCCATTTTTACTGGACCAGCTGCGCGAGTAAGCGGCCCAGTGTTAAAATGCAAAGCAGAAGAACTCCCTGAAAAGTAGAGCCACGATGACTTTAAAACTACAGACGGCTGGTTGTCTCGATGGACGTCTAGACATGACATAAAAGTTAAGAAAGCAAATGGCGAGAAAGAAAGTGCTGATAGTGCAGGTGCTGAAGAATGGAAATCAGCAAAACTGCCCGCGTTTCTTGAAACATTTTCAGCAGATGACATCTACAATGCTGATGAAACTGGGCTGTTTTATCGTGCTACACCGGACGGCTCGTTAAATTACAAACATGTTGCACTCTCTGGCTCCAAAAAAGTGACGGATTGCGTAACTGTCTTGTGCTGCTCAAACACGTCAGGAACGGACAAGAGGAAGCTATCGGTTATAGGAAAACGTGCTAAACCTGGCTGCTTTAAAGGATTTAGGATGTACAGTTTTGCAGTTGTGTAGCATGCGAACAGAAATGCGTGGATGACCTCTGAACTTTTTAAAGAATGGCTGAAGGATTGGGGCAGAGAGCTACAACATCAGTCGAAAAAAAAGTGCTTTTCTTGACAATTGCGCAGCACATCCTCATTTAGATTGCTTGAAGAACATCCAACTAGAATTTTTTTCTCCCAGGACCACAGCTTTGGTCCAGCCAATGGACATGGGCACCATCAAAAATTTGAAGACCCTTTATTGTGCAAGGTTAGTTAATTACACCCTTGAAGCAACTGAAGTAAGTTTGCTGACCTCATCGTCAAAAGCCAGCGAAATCAGTGCAAAGGTCAACATCTTACAAGCAGTTACATTTGCGGCCGAGAGCTGGCGAAAATTGAGCAGTGAGGACAATTCAGAACTGTTTTTTTCACTGCGGCTTTAAGCACTTGGTTTTGGAGATGGATGTGGGCATGCTCATTGAAAGTGAAAATGATGACAGACATGTGGAACTTCAACAGGTACAAAATTGAGAAGAATTTTTATCCATCGACAACGAGCTTCAATGCTTCGATGAAAATGAAGATTACGAAGCGGCAATCATTGCTCGAGTTGCAGCAAAACACACGATAGCATCGGTAGACCAAGAAAGTCATGATGATGATGCCGCTAATAAGTTGGTGCAAGTGACAACACAGGATGCGAGGAAATGCATTGAAACTTTGCGTCGGTATTTCATGCAAGAGGGAAATGAAAACAGTCCCATTGCTGCGTTAGATATTTGTGGCGATTTTGTTCACGTGCAATCCGTCAAGAGAACGTGTCAGATCACATTGGATAAGTTCCTCAAATGTTGACTGGAACTTGCTAAGGACTTGTTTTTATTGTGCTTCGCATGCTGAGTGTCATGGAGATCGTTTCTTAGAAATTTATTTTTAAATTAATTTTCTCAATGAAAAAAGTTCGACTGTAATTCTGTTTGTACATGTGTGGTCGCCATACGTGTGTACCGCACAATAAATATCATAATTATATTTTAGTACATGATTTACATGTACATTTACTGTTTGCTATATATAGCACATCCCGTCTTACAACATAGGACATGTTCGTGTAATCAAACACGTCCCGATTAACCGGAATCGACTATATTTGTTTCTGAGACTCCATACTGAAAGTACACTATATTGCTATTAATAACCTTCCACCCATTAGATGTAAGTCGTATCACCGGTACGCCATCGATACATGCCGTGATCTAATAAAAGGACAGGAGGCTAATAGCAATATGTGCCATCTGCTACACAAAACGAATGCATGATTCTAGCTGAATGAAACTGCATTTTCAGAATTCACAAATATGATCATTTCATTCAGGGAGGTTTGGAAAAATTCTAGGTATACAGTAGAATTATTAGTGATTAATCAAAAATGTAAAAGAGGTATATTCTTTCAACTGGCTTCGAGGAGTTACACAGCTATTGTGTTATTCGTTGAGAGATAATTGCGCTTGATTTCTGTCTGCAAGCTGCAACTAACGAAATACTCTAACGAAATACTAACTGAAGTGCTGTAGATTTACAAAGAGTGTCGGTCAATGCAAAGAGTGAATACATAAATAATTTTACAGCATCTAGTAGAAAGAGGAATTAAGCAACATATCGTGAAAATCTAATGGTATGTGTGAACATTATAATAGCAGTGGACACATTATTTACCGACGTTTATTGTCTCCTCTTTAAAAATTCGGCAATAAATGAATTCTTGCGTGGGTCCAATCTCTTGTTTTTATCTTGGCCTACTAAGAATTTTCACCTAAATACCGAGAGTAATAAAGCAATATTAGGAATTTTTTCTACTTAATCTGCTATAACACTATCAAAATGGCTTATTGTTGTTTCAGCATATCATTATGAAACAAGAATAAATATCGAAACAAGAACAAATAAACTTTACTCAACTCGAACTGTATAGCTTGTGAGAGCGGCGAGAGGCCGATCTGATAGTACTGACAGTTTTTGTTTTAAGATTTTGCTATGAATTTACGGTCATTATTGACTGCGGTACTCTAGCTGAAGGTAATTGTCCATATATTTATTAACTACTGTTTCTGATAAAGTTTCATGGGAAACAGTCTAAATGATATACATAAAAAGAAGTGTTCCTAGAAGGTTAGAAAAGGACTATTGTGAAATTTTTCGATTTTTAAGAAAAAAAAGCATAATCATTACATGCATTACAAAAATTTTATGTATTTAAAAAACAAGAAAAATTCATGGAAGGCTTGTACGTTTATTTCCATTAAATATATATTTATGAAGTTACAGCATACAGTACCGAACAGATTAATTGAAACAAAAACATTTTTTTTTTTTGCATTTTTGCACTTTGGCTACATTTTTATTATTTGTAATGACAATACTGTGGTTATTTTAATTTTTGACATAGTCTAGCAAGCATTGCTCAGTGTGCAGCACGTGTTTTGATATCGGTTGAGTGATTTTTTCTTATTTTTTGTTATTTCTAATAAAAGTTGTTCAATTTCAACATTTCGACCTACAAAGATGGATGTATCGATGAATAAACGAGTAATGATAGTGACAATGGCTAAGCATACCACAAAAACTCAAAGAGGCATTGCAGCAGATGTTGGAGTAAGTTTGGCTACAGTCAATAGGATCATCAATCGCCATAAGGAGTCAGGGGATATTTCAGTGAAGAGGAAGGGAAATGTGGCGCAAAAAGAAAGGCAGGTGAACGAGATGACCAGCGATTACTGAATTCTAGCCGAAATGATTACCGTAAAACTGCAGTTGACCTTGCTTGTGAATTGGCTGAAACTGGTGTCAAAGTAACTCACATGACTGTTCGTCGAAGACTTCTTGAAGCGGGAAGACCAGCAAGGAAACCTGTCAAGAAACAACTTTTAACAATGGTAATGAAAGCCAAAAACTTGCCAAAAAATATGAAAATTTGGTGGCAGAAGATTGGAAAAGAGTCTTGTTTTCTGATGAGACTCACTTCATCGTGCAAGGTCAGCAATTTCGGTTCATTCGAAGGGGAAAGGAAAAACTGAACTCGTCACACGTCATCCAAACCACCAAACATCCTCTTAAAAAATGTTCTGGGGGTGTTTCTCACATTATGGACAAGGACCTCTTATTCCAGTGACAGGTATGATGAATAGTGAAAAGTGTCAGTCCATATTGGTAGAAAGAATGATACCAGAACTGGAAAAACAGTGGCCAAATGGCGAGGGAGTTTTCCAGCAGGATTTGGCTCCCTGCCATACTTCGAAAAAATGGTCAAATTTTTTTCGGAAAACCATATCACCATATTAGATTGGTCTGGGAATTCACCAGACATCAACCCGATAGAGAATCTGTATGCAATTTGCAAGAAACGATTGTTTACATCGGATTGTACAACAGTGGGAAAATTAATAACCGCAATTATCAATATATGGTTTAGAGATGAAAGGATCCTGACAACCTGCAAAAACCTTGTGGATTCAATGCCAAAGAGGATCAAACTCTTAACTGAGGCCAAGGGAGGCCACATAAAATATTAATCGTAATAATTTGTTTCTCTTATTAAAATGAATGGTAAATAAAAGATTTTATACAAATTTTCATCTTGTTTCAATTAATCTGTTCGATACTGACTTATTTGGTAATTTTAATGAAGATTGTTTCTCAGAGAATACTTACTCATTGTTGTTACAGAAAGTATAGCCTGGATATTCTACAAAGTCTGGTTTAAATAAGGTAATCTCCAAATCTGTGGGATACTGAAGAGCATATAGGAGAAACGTAATACACTGATACAGGAAGCCAGTGAGACAAAATAAGAGAACAACAGTGCGGAAAAATTTTCGGCGAATATCAACAGTAAACAAGATACTTGAGACGATACTGATAGACGACTCTCTGAAAACTTTGGAAATATACTTTTTCATAGACTTTCTTTTCAAACTTGCTGCTTCTACATCCTTATTTTCGCTGCAGAAGGAGGACATCCTTTCTAAAGTTCTCCAGTTATATTTAATTGAAATTTACTTTTCTAGGAAAGAAATTGATTTCAGGTATTTTTTTGCACTTCACTTACCGGAAATAGCGTCAATGAGAATATGTAAATATAAACATACACAGGAAACCAATAATATTGCATATTTTATATTGTTTCAGAAATGAAAATCTTAGCTACCGCCATCTTATTCTTCAACACAGAAATGATTCTTTGATTTACTTTTCACAAACCGGTTAAAAGTAGTATTAATCGAAAGAAAATATTCTTGTTGAAAGAAAGAAACAAACAATAATAATAATGACAATAATAATAATAATTCGAATAACAGAATTTAATAATAATTTAGAGTAATAAATAATAATTCTAAATATTCGATAATAATAATATTAAATAATAATAATAATAGTAATATAATAATAATTTAGAATAGTAATAATAATAATTCGAATTTTTTAGACAAGTTACACTCAAACTACTAGAATATTCCACTTAACTTCGGAAATTTTATTCTAAACATAACAGTAATAACTTTCATATATAATTGCGAGTATATTATATGCAACTTACGCGTACTCCATGGTCCGCATAATTCCTTATCCCGCCTTCATTTATAAACTGTTTTGCAGAAATAACACTGGACGGCTTTAGCAATACCAACTGGTAAAAATTTTACATACTTCCAGTTTAATGAATTTTCGGTATGATTATTCGAAATGGATCAAAAATAATAAAATTTCATAAGAATATTAATAGCATATATTTAGAGTCTGAAAACTTATAAATTACTTGCATTTAAATTCTTTCAGCTATTATTTGTTTATTTGCTTGTGTGCAGAGAGTAGCCATTCATCTGTCCACAAGTGGCCCTATGGCTTAATTAGGCTGTTCCAGTTGTAGGTATAAATACAGCACACAGACTAAAGTAGAATTCTCACTGTTGTTCAAACATTATGATATAATTCGTAATCTTTCCAGATAGATATTTTTGCCTTCTTAAAATATGATAAAATGCATTCACGTTAAAATTTTCATTTATGATAAAATCCTTTTTTATAGCTTTTAAAAGTGGGCAAGTCTTCACGAAGTGTTTAGCATCTTCAATTTCAATTGCATCTGTTGCAGAGGTCGGAGTTATGAATATCAAATCTTTTAAAGTAAGCAGAAAAACAGGGTAACATGTTAAAAGTTGATTTAAATCAATGTGACTACATGTTTGTTCTTTTTTAATGTTACTAGTCTTGCATAGTTTTAATTTTTAGCAGACATTTCTCCTTTTCCTTTTCAGAATTTGTACGTATAATTCTTCATAAGGGTCACGGTCTTCTTCGTCCCCGTAGCTCAATGATTTCAGCGTCCTTTTGTGTGCTAGCTTATTTGACCAATGCGTCTGCCCTTTCTTTTTCAATAACACTCGCGTATGATTTTAT
This sequence comes from Stegodyphus mimosarum, assembly GCA_000611955.2. Lineage (NCBI taxonomy): Eukaryota > Metazoa > Arthropoda > Arachnida > Araneae > Eresidae > Stegodyphus > Stegodyphus mimosarum. The sequence goes on from KK122165.1 coordinate 1,194,596, forward strand.
CAAACTCATGTTAATTATATGCCTTCCCAGGAGTTTAAGGTTCTTTTATATTTAATATAAGTTCATCTTTTGGCCCAGGGAGGAAAGTGCCTGCAAAGTTGATAAACTCACGGTATATGTAGGGTGACTCAAAAATGTAGCGGCAAACTTTTGTGAAAGCTACAGCACATCATAAGGATTGAAAATTGCATAGCAAGCTATGACCGGAAAAGTCAGGGCTGAGGGTTAGCAGAAGCAGAAGATCGGAAAGGATACAAGGAAGTATTAATTTGAAATGTTTATTGGGCTTTATGAATACAAATAGCGTACGAGACGAATGCAGCTCTAATGATACAACAAATGCTCGAACTTTGCACCATCAGACGCCAAGCATTCCTGACACTGATGGAACATTGATTGCCGAACACGGTCGAACACTCCAGAAGTTTCTTTGATTATATCAGCAGCGCGGACGAGTCTTGTCGCGAAATCTATTTCAGACTCCACGGGATCGGGATACATGATAGCTTTGAGGTCTCCCAACAGAAAGAATTCAAGTCTCGATAAATCAGATGGGAGCGTGGGGACTAGGGAACCGATCCACCCCGTCTTATCCATTGACGCCGGAATGGGCTGCTTAAATGCCTGCAAACAGTCAGTTTAAAATCAGCTGCTGCTCCATCATTTTGGAAAAACCTTTCCGCGTTTTACATAACCTGGAACATCATCAAGTAAGCCTAGACGAACCTGCTCCAGAAAGATCGATAAGTCGCGGCGGTTATGTGGGATGGTAAAAGGTAGAGCCCGATTAAACAGTCGTCGACCAAACCTGCACACGCATTTATTGCAAAGAGATGCTGTGCCGTGTGGGTGCCGCACAACATCGGAGTTTTCTTGAATACACAAATGTGCATTGGGCTGGTTGAATACACTATCCTTATTGAATGCGGCCTCATCAGTGAACAACACATAAGCATCAGTGAACAACACATAAGAACAACAAACTCCGATCTCGGGCTCCTTGTTGCAGACATATGCTGTTAAGAAGAAACACATGCTTACTCAATACTATTTTGTACCTTACTCCAAGCTTTTCATCGGGTTACAAGCAAGTAACTGGATTTTATTTTCAGATTAAATGTTCAACAACTACTGTTTCCCCATTCTTGATCATTTTTAAATAACACGTGTATAATCAATTGGGAGCTCCGCCCATGACCGAGTTCTTAAGCCCGCTAAATATAAGAATTCGATCCGGGCTCGATCCCAGGCAAACGTCTTAGCTATATGGTTGTTTTTGTGGTCTCCATATGTAATATGAATTTGAGCTAGTTGCCTTCAGGAGGTCTTCTACAAAGACATACCTCCCCTCAGGCAGATAGCCGTTGTGTGCTTTGTCATATTCAAATAAACTAACTTAACCTGGTAGATTGTTGTATACGCATTTTAACTTCCATAGCAAACGAAATAATCTCAGATTATAGCAGCATGAATTGTAGCTAAGAAAAGGTCACAAAATTTCTTCTCTATGACTTAATACTTTGAATTACGTAACGATCAATATGACAACCGTATTTTTGTCACTTGTAAAAAAATGACATTTAATGAATCCATTCTTGCACAAGAAAAATGTTTCTACAGATTCTTTCTCACGAGGAATTAATTAATTAATTGACTTCAAATAAAACAGATGGTCAGTTCTCATCATCTAGATTTCCGTGTTCCGAATTCCACTCATTTATTGTCTTCGAGGTTTTTGTTGATTCAATTGACATATAGTGGGCATATCACCACTGGCTTCCAAGCATATAAAAATTTTACCTTAGGGAAAATGTCTTTGTATTTGCATACTCACAATTATATTACTATAAAACATTGAGAAATAAAGAGTAAACGACATTGTATCTCAGTCTAACTGTCATGTGATTTTATTTGTGACATGCTGTGTTGCAGATAATATGTTACTCAAAGAAAATTATGAAAAATGGAAATTAAATTATTCAAATAAAATTATTATAACACTATTTTATTTTAAATCAATTCGCTTAAGTCAAAAAGTAAGGTATTAAAATGTTTGAGAAAAAATTCTTGCTCTTCCACCATTATAGATAAAACTCATTCAATAAGAGTGACAAAACTGAAATTTGTCTTCATGCCCAAACTGCTGAAGCTCTGGCACTACAGAAACGACAAAATGCTCACATTCTGTAGAGGTTTATGTTATTTAATAACGATGTGAAAAGAGTTTCCTAATCGGAAGCTAATAAGTAAGATAGGAACACGATAAACAATTTAAGTCGATGTACGCCGCTCTGCTTCTTTTTGTTGATAAAATATGCATATAAATTTTATCATTTTTTTCATTCTGTCGAAGATTTAAACATAGAGCCGAGGTCAGATAAAAATGATCATTTAGAATTTCTTTAAACCGTGTGGAGTAGTTATTCCCTAAAAACCTAGTCTCAATGCTGTCTTTATTGTAATTGTATTTTTCAAGCAAAATCACACTTGGCTGCTGAAGATTTAAAATATTGCGTCATGTACAATGAAGTGCTGAATTTGAAAAGCATCCTACCTTGTATTTGACATCAAATTATGGAATTATTCGTTTAAAATGTATTCGTAAGACATATTTGAACAACATGCTAAAATAAAAGTTTCTTCGGCAGTGCAGTGCTAATAAGTCATTCTATGCTAAAACTCAAAAGCAATTCCTACTAGCTGTGTTGATATTCACAAAATGCGTTACAAATGCTATTTTATCATTTACCGTTTAAAATATTTCTGTAATAGTTTAATTATATCGACACGATCTCCATAATGGTACTTATAAGTTTGCACCAAGTAAAGCAAATTTTCAAACGGAAAATGGGCCATCTATTCCCGAGCTGCTAAATCCGCAGAATTATAATAATTTTTGTTCGAGTGTGTCTGCGCCGGTTTAAACGGGCTACTTGCATTAGATTTTTTTCATCCTCTTAAGCTTAATGTTTTGGTAGGCAGATACACTCACTTCCAAAAGTTACGCACGGAGAGGAAAATGCTAATTTCCGGAAGCCAATCAGAATTGAAGAGGATGCAATTCGCTGCAGAGGTAAATGGAAGTATGCAAATATGTTAGGTAACAGCCAATCGCGCTTTCATGTCAAGAAATATGCAAAAAAGGCAGTCTTATAAGAAGTCAGCTTTATGAAGGGTTACAGAAGTTGATTTTAAGTGCTGATAGAAGGTGTTTAAAACTTTCGTACAATTTGTTTTCAAGACATACGTATTTCTATGACTTCCAGAAGACGAATGGAAGATTCTGAGCGCTGG